>PVKE010022284.1:0-25710 GCA_004027555.1 Craseonycteris thonglongyai
TCAGGCCCTGAAATTCACGTGCACTTTCCTGTCCAAGCTTCTCTATCTTCCTGCTGAGTGATGACAACAACTGAGACAACTGCCTTAGACCTAGAAACGCCAGCCACAGGTTAATAAATGTACCCTCCTATCCTGGGACCACTGGATTGTAACAACTAAGTGAAAAAAAAAAACTTACATTTTATACAAATTTGTGTGTTTTGGGGTTTCACTTTCATAGCAAAGGATGTTTATATAGACTTTTAAAAAAATGACAAAACATTTCCATGTATTGTTATATTCATGACAGTCAAGTGAATTTCATAGGGAAACTACAATGATCTTTTTTACAAATTTAAAAGAAATAGGTGTTCACAGAGATATGATGTGTCATGGTCACAAAGTAATGCGAAACTTCTTTTTCTCAAAAACTTCCACAGAAGGCTAGTAATAAGCTATTGCCTTTTACAGTCAGCCAGTGCTACTTACCCTGGAAGATTCTTAGGGAGGTCATGTTTTCATGTATCCACTCCATTCCCAATTTTTTTTTTTCACTTACAAAAACAAAAGGGCACACATTTGCAAAACATGGTAAAAATGCTGTGTATGACCCTGAAGAAGTGTGAAATTAATTGACCACACTGAGCCCTTGGCTTGAGTATCAGCTTTAGAAAACTTGTAATGTAAATTCTTTCTGTGCCACTTTTAAGATATAAATCTTCTCCCCACTTCTTGACAGTTTTATAACTCGGGAATGTCTTCCTCAGGGGCCTGGAAAGCCTCTCTTTGAAATGTAATCATCAAGGGAGATAGTACCTCCCTACCAGTCTGTGTGAAAATGAAGCCAAACTGGGAAAAGCACCAATTAACAAACACAGAGGATCTAATCACACTGAGCAATGCCCCCAATGCCGACCCCAACACCCTCTGCTCCAGTATCTTCCCACTAGCTCACTTCAGAGCTTAAAAAGTCTCCTGCCCTTTGTTTCAGTGGATTTGAATTCAATCTCTCTCCCATATTTCATTGAAATTCTCAAGAGAAATCTCTATTTCTCCATAGAAAGTAAACAAAGTACAATTAGGAAAGCTTAGCACTAAGAAATTTGGAGAAATTTTATTTAGAGGTACCGGTATGTTTATACAGTAATCAAAATGCTAAATAAGTTTTATAGTAACATTCTGAGAAACATTCACCTACAGTGAATTTTAAGGATAAGACTTCTATAGAAATGCAATGAGTATCTTATCTCCAGTTTTTGAGACTTGTCAAAAAACAAATATATAATTGTCAACATAGTGTAAATTTTATTTTATTTTTTATTGGTTTTACCTTAGATGTTTCTAATATACTATCTTGAGGATAAGAACTAGTTCTCTTGGTTCCATGTAGTTACCTCAGATCCTAGAATACCATGAGGTACTTCACAGATTCATACAAAAATTTTGATGTGTTAACAAAACAAAATACATAATACCCAAAACTATTTTGGATATCTTTACTTTCATTTGATGTTTTAGAATCAATTATCTTTGCACTATGTGTATAACAAAGGACTTAATGAGAAGTTTAGGAAAAAGTATAATTTGTTAAAATCTATGTAAGAAACTTTGTGTTTTGAAAAGAACTATAATTTAGAAAATACCATCAAAGTGTTATAAATTGAGAGGGCTGAGAAAAAATTGTATTCAAAAAAATCCAGTTGCTTATTTTTCTCTTCAAATGTTAACTTTGGGGAAAAAAGTCTTAATTTTCTGTGACACACATATATCATAATATGGCAGTTTGGAGTGTACATTTGTATACTTTCATGTAATCATATAAATTTACACAACTCTTCTTTCTCTCAACTTTAATGAGCATATGCTAAAAACTAATATAGAATAAAGACAAAAATGTGTGTGTGTGAGAGAGAGAGAGAGAAAGAGAAAGATCTCAGGAAAGAAAATAAAATATCATGTTCACTAATCAGAGAAGGTGAGCCTTTAGATAACCAATATCATATTGAGGACAGATATGTTAAAATAAAGCAGAACAAATGAAAAAAAAAACAAAAGAAAACAAACAAAGAATAACCCTTCTCTTGATGAATGGCCTAAAATAAGTCTCTTGTTGCTACTCAAATTCAGACCCATTTGAAACTAAAATAAGCAGGCTTTAAATCATTTTTTAAAAAATCTGAAGCTGGGATTTCATTTATTCTTATGCAAATAAACATCTAAAATAATTGCAAAGGGTGCATTTTAAGGATAGAAAAGTAAAATTATTTTCCTGTTTTTACTGTTTTTTAAGCAATGTGAAAATATTACTGTTTTTTAAGCAATGTGAAAATCCTCATAATCAAGAAATGTTCAAGCATTTTTTTATTCTCCTGCCAGTTTAATATTTGTAGCAACAGTTATTTCCATTCATTTAGCATGTCCTTATCTATTTTGCAAATACCCCCCCCAAACACACACACACACTATATTATACATTTCCAGGTGTTGATTCCCAAAACAGTATAAGGTGACCAGATTTTAACATTGGTAAAGCGGGGACACCACTGACCGGGGAGGTGTGGGGGGGGGGGGTTCTTGATTAAAAATTTGGTCTATATCCTGCCATTCCCTAGCTCATCGTGCATTCTTTCCAAAAATCGGGACTTTTTTAAAACACCATGGGATGCGGGACAAATTGTTAAAAATTGGGACTGTCCCACCAAAAGCAGGACGTCTGGTCACCTTACGTAGAGCCCATTTCCCTTTCAATCCTGTTAACAATATGAAACCATAAAACCTACAACGTCTGTATCTATAAGTAAGATGTACAGAATACATTCAGAATCAAATATGCCAATTTCCATTGTGACTCTTTACAGGACATTCACCAATAAGCTGGTCAAATATTTCTGTGCTTATGAAGAATCAATAATTCGCTGGAATAAGTGTATAGAGAAATGCACAAAACAATGACATTCCTTCCACAAGTAGCCCGATCACTTACCCTGGAGAAATAGTTAACTTGTTTTTTACTATCTTCTGTCTATGTCTTCTCAGATAATCTTCAACATCATCAAAGAGACTTATGTCAAGGAGGATGGAATTTATACTAATGCAAAAAGGATCTAAGAAAGGATTTTTCATTGGGAAAATGACATGATCAGTTTTGAATTTTAGCAAGATTATCAATGTTTCTATGCAGAAAATGGAATGAATTGGGAGAAGCTGAGAAAATGGGAATTAACTACAATGACCTATGAAACAGACAGACGTGAGAAGCATTAAGGATGCTGTGTTGTAAGAAATTTTGATGACTGAATTTAGAAATGGGATGAGGAAGAACCCAAAGGTCACTCCTATGTTTCTGACTTAGAAAGGGGGTATATACTATGTCATTCATTCACTGAGACAGGAAGAATCAAAGAAGAAATGAGATGAATGGGGAATATAATGAGTTTGATATTTTAAATGTATTTATCTTCTTCCTATGAGAATATTATATCACCTTTACACTACTGTAGTACTTAGCACACTGAAATGTACATGAAAGACATTTTTCAGTATCTTGTTAAAGAAGTAAACTTTAAGTTAGAAGGGATATTCTAGTGAAAACCATTGTCTGCACTTTCTCTTAAAATAATTTTTATAAGACCCAATTAACTTGTATCATCTCATCATCTCTAAAATATTCTCCAGATGTAATCCTTAGCTTTTAATAAAACCTTTCCACAAAACACACCTGAACTGGCTCTATTTGTCATCTGAACAGTTGTAGTGTTGTAGTGTTCTCTTTCTTCCAATAACTTTTAGAAATTGCTTTATGGCAAAGGATTAAATATATGACATTGTCCCAGCATGTCTTTTGCTGGATGGCTGTTTGGTTCTCTGCATGGAATTGCTTGGTTAACTTATTGTACATAGTTTATTTGCTTCCTCTTCTCATCAAAAATTTTTTTTCACCATTTTCTACATTCAGAAGATCGGTTAGTTTTCCAGTTATGTTACATGTGTGAGCAAAGGGGTCAAACATAACAATATAGTTGAGCTTAGGCTCAGCTCCCTGCATCTGTAGTTGAAGTTATGTGCATTTGTGTGGAAGGGGAGAAGAAGTGAAGAAACTCTTTACTATTGAAAAGTGTGCTCTGTATAGTTAATTAACTCTGTTGACACTCAATATAAAATATTTTGAAGTCTTTCCCTCAATAACAAGTTTAGTTACACCATTCTGTGTCTTAACCATAACTTTGAATGACTAGACCTTCCTTCTCCTAGAAAATAGTATGTATGATTCATACAATGCCCTTAGGCAAGTTAGAAAAAAAAAATTCTTCCTCAAACTCTTTTACTTTTACCTGTTAGAAAATTGTCAGAGTACACTGATTTTGTCAGAACCAGCCATTTGCTTGCCATGTCCTAAAAAAATTATAATATTAAATATGGAACTCCAGAGTGATAACAATGTGAATAGGACAAACTTCACAGGTCTACATCTTGCACAAATGTACAAGATGTACAAGATCCCTTTAGTGAAATGTAGAAAACATTAGGGTTTGGTACAAGAGGAAGATTTCTATTGTTCTGTGGTATACAACAATGTTCAGGGGGAGAGAAATGCAAGAGACATAGAGAAGAACCATAATTCCTATTTAACCATTCTCATGCATAGCAAACATCAATGGCAAAAGAAATTCAAGATTTTTCTTGGAAACAGCAGCAGTTTTGCACAGTTGAAATAGATCAGTCACAGACCTAATTGTGGAAATGAAATGCCTAAAAAGAGACAATATGAGAGGTAGTGCTAACCCAAGACGTATGAAGAACTAGAGTACAACAGCTACAACCATGTGTTCAAAGCACAGATTTCAGCCAGACAAAACTGTGACTTGTAAAGACTAGACACTGGGATCCTCAGGAGAACAGTCTCTTCTCCTATTTCTCTATGGCTGCTACAAGGTCCAGATTCAATTTTAAGGCAGGTTAAATTGGGGATCCAACTGGGAATATGCAGTTAATGAATTTTGTACAATCTTCCTTCTTTTCAATTAAAAAAAAAAAACACTCAAAAAGATTTGATGGGTTTTACTGAGTCTTTTCAACTTTTCCCCTTAGATTGATTTCTAACCATGGTGGAGACAACTAGACAGCTAATTAAACTATTAACTCTTTCTTCTAATTTGTAAAGTTTTGAGCATTTATATTCCAGAAACCATCCCAGACTTTCTAGTGATATCCAGGGGAGTTATATATGCATTGCTCTAGGTCAAATTTGACCCTACAAATAAAGTCATATGCACTTACTCAAAATATCTAATGACTTTTACAGACTTTGCTTAACCAATTTATGTAACAAGGAAAGCCTCCAAGGTAAGTCCAGAGAGGTTCATTTTTCTGAAGATACATTGAAAGGTGGCAAAAATGAAAGCTCCTAGGACTATCATGCTTTTGAAAGCAGCAAGATTACTTTCTATTCAATGGAATATAAAGTTGACAGAATAAAATGCTGTTGAAAATAGAGAAAATGTGCTGGAGTCTAGACGCCTTAGCAGTCTTAAATCACAAGACACATATATACTCATGGAATAGAAATGTCCCTCAAGTTATTAAAAGGAATATATGTATTCAATTAAAAAGATGCAGCAAATATATTCTCAAAAAAGCTTTTGTTAATTTTGAAAAGATATGTTAACAATATAAATATATATAAAATTACAACATCTTTTTTATATAAATGAGATTTTTACCTCTGTCACCAGAACAATGTCTGAACTTGGGCTTATTAGTAAATTCTAGCTGTTCTACAGTAAAATGAGTAAAAATAAGGTTGCAAATAAACCTGTTTAAAAAACTATCATTTCATGTGGAAGCAACCTTGAATCAGGAAAGCGTGGATTTATTCCTAACTCATTACTCTGCCAAAGTTATGGAAAGTATCCAATAAGCCTCATTCACATCTTTGAAAATCCAGAGGTTGTTCCTGGTAATCTCTATAGTCATTTCCAACTCTATTCTCTGAGTTTAAAAATATCACTTCACTAAAGCTGGCACTAACCTTAAATTGATCCCAACATACGAGGCCTGTCCAGAGAGTATCCAGCCATGTATTATGAAAAACAGAGGCACTTACAGCTGGATTTTTTTCTTTGACAGTACACAATTGTTCAGCTACCATGACCATGGAGTAGGAAAGCGCATGTACCATGAGGCACTGTAGCAAATAAAATGCTATGAGTGTGTGTGTGTTTATGTGTGTGGATATTTTGGTTCTTTTCTATTTGACTTTAAACAATAATTGTATAGAATGTTTTGCTATATTTCATGATTATAAAATATATAGTAGTGGATATGTTACTTCAGGTAGTAATTCTTTCTGTGATTATAAAAAAATAAGACATAAATACAGGGTAGTGAAGAGTAAACAGAATATCAGCAGAGCATTACTAGCAGTTAATATTTTTATTTTCTGAAATCATATAACCCACATAACTGGTCTAGTAACTGAATCCAAAATCAATACAATACAAAATATACAGAAATGATGGGCTTATGTGAACCCAAGGTTTACTAAAACCTAATTATGGGGAGGGGGGTGTTGGAATAGCTTAGTGATTGAGCACTTGCCTCGTTGTCTTGAGGTCCAGGGTTCGATTCCCTGCCCCCATCCATGCAAGTCCCATATGTTGGGCTGTGGCATATGGGGGAGGCCCCTGGTTCAGTTCCCAACCTGAACTGGCTCTACATCCACGTGTGTGGAATGAAACCGTGTCCCACTTAATGATGTACAACTATGGAAACTGCTCTGGGCCCTCCCCACTTCTCTCTCTCTCTCACCCTAACAATAAAAAAATAAATCTTAAAAACAAAACAAAACCCAAAAAACAAACAAACAAAAAAACACCTCATTATGTAATTACTGAGGTCTTCTCAGTCTAAACTCCATAATGACTGCAGTTACTATTAAAAAGGTTGGGTTAAATATTATTAAGCAAAAACTACCCTGGCTGATTTGTTTTGTGAATACATGTTAAGATAATTCCTACTTACAAGAGCAGAATCATTCCAAGCTGGAATGATTATGAGCCTTGCAAGGTTCTATTGTCACAAATATGACTCAGATCTAGAAAGGGATTCATTATCCTATTCCAGCTGTCAATTTAAGTTGTGAAAGTACAAGGAAAAATGAAAGTATACTCTGTACTAGTATAGCTGCAGTGGTATCGTTTTTTTCATCATTCTATTAATAGTTGAGAATAATCAGGCATTAATTGACTAGTTCAAAGCTTAATTTTTACCCTGCTGTAATCCCACTCATGTTCACCAACACCATAGCTGTTGTTTGTTTGTATGTGATCGTGTTTTGTGTTTGTGGCAATAATTTAAAGTGCTTTATAGATATTCAGTTAAATCATAAAAGTGCTCATCCCCTGGTGGATTAATAGTGCCATTTGGAATGCCATTAAACTTTTCACACCAGAGGGTAGAAAATTATGTTTTCTTCCGAGTTACATGACAGAACCCCACATACTAACTGAATCTCATCTATCATGGTGCTGTTATTTCTTTTCTTTTTTCTTTTTTAATCACCTGTGGGAGGCTAATTGGCAAGGTGATGATAATTTTTACCAAGGGTATGTGTGTGGGGAGGGTGGACACAACAAATGACCTGCCTTAGATCATAAAATTAGAGAGCAAGAAGAACAAAGAAGGATACCTTCAGTGATTTATTTCTTGGGTTTTAAATGCCTGTCCTTCACACAACTGTTTCATTAAAAAGCAATGGAAAATAATGCACTTATTTTAATGTTGCACCATTCAAATCTTGACTAAATGAATGCAGGGTAATCTTCACTACTTTCCTATTCATTGATTCCAAATGAAATATTTCATTACATACAGATAACTGTTAGTTCTTCAAATACATAAAGATAATTCTGATCAGGAACATTCATGTGTTTATTTATAGTTTGTACTTAATATTTGTATATTGCAGAAATTGTGAAAAGTACAGAAATAAAGAAAAAAGGAACTTAAAACATATGAGAGAAATTTTAAATGATTTGACTACTGATAAAAAAGAAAAAGATATAAAGAGAAAAATAAAGGCAAGAATAAAAGCAGTAACAATGGACTAAGGAGTAAAAGCATGCATTCTTCTAGAAGCCTCCAAGCTTTCCCTGCCACTAGTCTACATACTCAGGTCAATAGCACAGCTTATTTAGGGTGAGGTCTATATCCTCAGACATCAACTTAATTTTGCATCACTCCATTGATTGGATATCTGGCTCAGGACTAGCATAGAACAGGATTGATAATAAGGTTGCTCTCTTGGTTTGGGGACCACTTAGCAAGTGACGTGAGAAATCAATGGACTGTTACTGCTTTCATCTTTCTCAAGTTCAATATTATAAAGGTCCTAAAGATTTAATGAACTTAGTCTATTGAGTGAAGCTTTCAATCTACCATACTTCTTCTAATGCACTAAAATGGTTTATATGGGAAATGAGTACAGTAAGACAACTGTAACAACTAACATATTTATGAATTAATGATAATGTGGTAGTATGATATTCATTTAAACCAGTTTTTCAACAATAAGATTTAAGTTTATATCTTTTCTATAAAGAAAAGGGATTAAACAAAAATCCCTAATGATTAAAAGAAAATCAACCACAATTGAATATACATATATATACAGGTACATATAGACAAACAGAACAGATAGAATTGTAGAACAGTCATTAGGTCTCTAGAGATCTATCAATATTTCACATCCAAGGATATGAGCCACTTACTCTTTCTATTTTAAAAAAGAAAATAAAGAGAAAAGCATTTTCAAAGCAAGAGCCAAAAAAAGTTAAACGACAAAGCAATCATTTTGAAAGATGGTAAATTATAGTCAGACAAATTGAGAAACAAAAAAGAAATATCAAGCATTCCCATCAGCCATTAAGAGGTGACCAAGAGGGGAAAAAAGGAACATAAATAACAATAAATTAGTGCAAGCAGGTCAATGAGAAGGAGACTGTCACTTACTCCAGCAAAATGATAATTTTCCTGCATGGTAGAGTGAAATGGATAAACTTCTTCAGAACATTTGAGCATGCTTATATTTCAATTTTCTTAATAGATTTCAAAGGTTGAACATTACAAATGCATTCAGAGGAGGCATCTTCTAACACACCTTTCTTTTGAAGACACAAAGTGGGCACAAGATCATGGGTCTCCCTCATGTAAGGGCCACATACATCTACTTCTTTCGGAATGATCCCATTACCAGAACCAGCAAAAGTCTGTTCAACTGCATGTAAAATTAAGTCTGGGATACCAGATTTTCTCAAGAAAACAAGGGGAAAAAAGAATTACGGCAATTAATCAGATATACTAAACAAAGCATTTATTATATTTATTATATTTATGAATATAAATATAATAAATTTAATAAATAAAATAAATAAATAAATAAATAAAATTAATAAATTAATAAATAAAACAAATTTATATTCATAAATATAATATAAATATAATTATTTATTATATATAAATATTTAAATATTTATAAATATAAATAAATATTTATATTCATAAATATAATAAATGTTTTTAGAGAACAGTAAATTTCTATACTGATGCTACCCAAAAAAATTGCCTGCACAGAAAAGTCTATTATCCATACTAACCCACATCTCCCACAAAACAGTGAAACTTCTATCTTAATTTTTTTCCCTGAATATCTTTAATATGGGTGGGCTTAATATTCTCATATAATGAAGTATAAATAATAACTGCTCCTCCATTCTTTGGGGATTTATCCTAGGAAAAGGCTGATTCGTCAATTCTAGCCCCTCTCTTATTTGTGGTATATTTGCTTTTCAGTAGAAAAGACTTGGGTGGAAAAACCAATACTGTAAAATAATATTCTCTGTTCTGATTTTGAATTCCTAGAAATAAGTGACTTCCTGCTAACTCATCTACCTAGTATGTCCAGAGAATCAGAAAACAGCAACTAGGGATGTCAGGACAGCTCAGCAGGTTAAGCACTCACATTGCAATCATGAGGTCCAGGAATCAATTCATGGTCCAGGCCCATTCAAACCCATATGCTGAACTGCAGCACAACTGGTAACCATTGAGATGGCAGCAGAGGTTCTCACCTTCCATGAGGTAAGTCGCCCACTTTGGTTCCCATCCTGCATGGCCCCACATCTACCTGTGTGAATTGAAACTATGTCACAGCTAGTGATATACAACTATGGAGACTGCTCTGGGTCCTCTCTACTTCTCTTCCTCTCTCTCTTTATCTCACCTTCTCTCAAAACAATAAAATCAATCTTAAAAAAAAGAAAACAGCAACTATTTTCCTATGTGAAATTAAACATCTCTATAGATAGAGTTTAAGAACAACACTGGAAGTTATTAGTTGAAAGGCCTACCATGCACAGTAGTCTCACTACAGTGACACTTTTCAACCAAAAGCACTACTATGATTAAATCATCACATGATCAAGTTGTGGATAATTGTATTGCATTGAAACATTGCTTATTAGTTCCTAGACAGAATGCACAAGATTTCCTCCTCACACCCATTTCTGACTTATTGTGGAAAACTTCTTCCAATAGCAATAAGCAAAGAAGAAAAACACAGAAACCAAAACCAAAAATAGCACAATTCTCTAGGCACCCATTATTCTTAGAAGAAGGAATATTGCCATAACTAAAATAACTAGAACACATTCAAAGGTGATTTCACAGCAGTGTATCCAAACATCAAGGTGCTACTGAAATTTCCTAATATAATGTAATCCTTAGAACAATATTCATTCCCCATAAAAGATTAATATTTTCAGCTTATATAAAAGAGGGAATAGTAGGACGCAGGCCAGAGAAGGTCATCTTTCCATCATGGTATGTCCTCCTCACCACATACATTTATACTTGAAAAAAAAAAAAAATTCCTTGGGAAGCCAGGATAGCTCAGTGGGTTAAGTGCTCACTTTGCAGCCCCAGGGACCGAGAATCGAATCCTGGCCCTGGCCTGTGTGGACCCATATGCAGAACTGGGGAGTGCCCCCAGTTCAGTTCTCACCAGGATGAGACCCTGGCCCAGTTCCTGCCCTGTGCAGTCCAGTGCCCACCTGTGGAATAAAACTATGTGAAAAAACCAATGATGTGCAACTATGGAGACTGTTCTGGGCCCTTCCCCTTCTCTTTGTCTCTGTATCTCTCTTTTTCTCTCTCTGTCAAAAACAATAAAAATAAATCTTAAAAAAAATTCCTCAGTGTTCAAAGAAACTAACATCCACATTTAGAAATAATTCCTTTGGCTTCATTGACTACTCTGACTTTCCTTAAATGCATCAGAGGGGATAGTTAAAGCTAGGAAAGTGGTCACATAAGGACAGAGTTTTGAGAACCAATTTTGAACTCACTGGCCACAGGTTTTCAAAACCAACAGACCAACAAACAAACAAGCAAGCAAACAAACAAACCAACCTTGTCATGGACAGTGTTAGTTCCACATAATTAAATGAAAGTAGAAATAAACTCCTACAATTACCACAAAAGTAAGTGGGAAAGAAAGAAAAGCAAGGTTGGGGCTCTGAGACTGAGATCCCCCAGAATAAAAGAAAATACTTTTCTGAAAGAACCAAGGTGGCCTTGGGTTTGGGAGTGAGTAGGAGTGTGGGGCAAGAAAGGGGTAAGAAAAGTTAGTTGCATTGGCCAAGGTGGCTTCTGACTCTATCTACTTTACCATCTTTTTGTCTTTCCTCTTTACCACATGGTCTAATAGGTGTCCCCCACCACCACCCCATCATTAGGGAGTCCACTGTGATAGCAGATGGATGGTTTTCATTGATAGACATGAAAGGCTATGTTTGAAATTTAAGAAAGCATAGGAAGACTATAACTTCATTTGCTGCTGCCAAAATTACTTGGATAAATGAGTATAGAGAAGATTATTTTTTCTTATTTTAGAAACTGATGGAACAGACAGCGTACTCTCTGCATACAGATAACGCAGCTACCTAGGGAATTAATTATGTGCTCTGTGCACACCTTATGATCACGTCTCTTAAAAGAACTCCCAAAGCAATGCTTTAGACAGGTCCACTGCTGTTCTGTTTTTCAGAAGCTAATGCGCTCTATGAAGTTGATTAAAAAAAAGAAAGAGAGCAGTTTCTCTTTGTTTAAATAGAGAAGCAAATGAATAAAACAGACAGGAAAGTTATAGGGAAGAACAGTATAAGTGTTAGTCCTGTTTCTGACTTTGGCTTTGGCCAAACACACACCAAAATTCAGTAGTCTGTTTCTAAATTCTGAGGAAAGTAAATTGTATTCAGATTTTTCTCAGAAGTACTGCACGTGTTAAATAAATTAGTATGTGTCCTTGAAATAAGTATATGTCCTTGAAAAAGAAAACTAAGATCAGAAGAAGACTGTTTTCTTTTCTTTCTTTTTTTTTTTTTTAAGATTTAGTTTATTGATTTTTGACAGAGAGAAACTGAGACAGAGAGAGACAGAGAGAAGGGGGAGGGCCCAGAGCAGTCTCCATAGTTGACATTAGTTTTCCATATAGTTTCACTCCACAGGTGGGCACAGGGCTGTGCAGGGCAGGAACTGGGCCGGGAGCCTCCCGCATAGGTCCCAGCAAGAACTGAACTGGGGGCACTCCCCATTTCAGCATGTGGGTCCGCATGGGCCGGAGCCGGGATTCAATCCTCGGTCCCCAGGGCTTCAAAGCGAGTGCTTAACCCGCTAAGCCATTCCAGCTTCCCTGCTTTATTTTTTAAAGATTTATTTTTATTGTTTTTGACAGAGAGAGAGAGAGATACAGAGACAGAGACAGAGAGAAGGGGGAGGGCCCAGAACAGTCTCCATAGTTGCACATCATTGGTTTTTCCACATAGTTTCATTCCACAGGTGGGCAGGGCTGCACAGGGTAGGAACTGGGCTCGGGTCTCACCCCGGTGAGAACCGAACTGGGGGCACTCCCCAGTTCAGCATATGGGTCCACACGGACCAGGGCCGGGATTTGATCCTTGGTCCCTGGGGCTGCAAAGTGAGTGCTTAATCCACTGAGCCATCCCGGCTTCCCCAAAAAATGTTTTTAATGTAAATATTTTCTCAAAGTAAATTACAATAATGCCTTAGTTTTCAATTCAATCATAAACAGCCTGAATATAAAAAGCCATAGAAATACTGACCTTTTAAATTATTCAGAAGGATGATATTGCTTATGTTCTTTGAGAGGCCACCTATTAGTTTGCTTTCCTGTATGAATTGTCATTGCATTGACACAATCTGTTACTTGATTAATAACTAATCAAGCAATATTTATCTAATACTCTAATAATATGAGGCATTATAGGAAATATAAGAAAAGCTTTTTCTAGATATATAATAGTCATATCTAGGGAGAGCCAAATTAGTAACAACAGTCACATAAATAATACCTGCATTTTTAAAAACAGTTTGTGACTCTCAAAATCTGTTTTGTATCAGTCATTTAATTAGACATTAAATTATGTGAATTTTAAGAAGACATTAATGCAGAGGTGGAAGTGAGCAAAAACACCCACCAGAGCTGGCATTTGAAGGTGAGTTGGGTCTGCAAAGGCAAGACAGGACAATATTGACTGAAAACTGCATCAGTCTTTATGTTCATAAGCACAAACCTCACTAATTCCTTAAGGACACAGACATAAGCTTTCTAATTATTCTCCTTAGGCTTAGAATTCCACCTAACAGTGACCTGAAGGGCATTTACTGAATTAACTAGTGGGGAGGATTTGTCCTTCTGTATCATCTATCTTCATCATTACACGATACTTTACAAAATAGCTGGGGAGTTCAGAGTATAGCCCATGGCTAAGAAATATAATTGAACTCAGACTCCAAGAGTCAATCCCTGCACTCAAGGTTCATTAGCCTGTGTTCCAGGGATCCCAGGAGGTAATTCTTTCCTATTCTGAATCCCCATAGCACATCACCCAAATGTCTGTAGCACAACCTCAACACTTTAAGTAAAACACATCTGTGAGCTCTGTCTTCCAATTGGCTCATGTTATCGTCTTCTTACCTCCCAAATTAAACCCCACAGCTCCTTGCAGATAGAAACTATGTCATTGAATTTCTTTATGCAGGCCACATAGCTTCCAGCAAAATACCTGACATGGCATAGGTGTGTAATCAACATGTTTTGGGCCTCCAGGTTGCAAACGTATATTTATGTTAAAGAAAAGATGCCACTTGCCTGGATTATAAATGATCGGGGAGGCAGATGTATAATAACAAGCAGGCTATGTTAGTTCTTAGGGCTTCTTGATTATCAAATAAAAGTTGCTTAATCTGGTAATTGTGGAACTTTATGTGTGGAAAAAGCCATGTGGTCCAGACTCCTTGTTTTGTACATGAGCAAACAGCCTAAGAGAGGGGGAGGGCCCTAGCTTAATATCATAACTAATCTTGTACAAGAAGAAAAGAAACTAACATTTGCTAAGAGCTTAGCATGTAGCAGGCGATTTTATTTGCAATGAATGAAGAAACCATTTGGTGTGGGTCACCTGACCAGCTGGCACTTCAGCTGAAAAAGCAACTTATTAATTCTATCAGAGTCATCACAGGTGTATATGATGATTTTGCTGCACTATTACTGCCAGATATCCAGTATAATATGTGTATTTGTCTGTACAAAAAGGAAAATATGTTCTGGGTACAATGGCCTGCTCTGAATAGCTTAATAATGATGTGTTTGAATCTGCTATTCACTGCAGATACTCCAAATAAACCTTTTGTTAGTTTTAACTACTCCAAAAGTGCAGAAAGTAACAAAATCATGTCACCTAGATCTCACCTACCGTAGTTCCCTCTAGCTCTTGATTTAGTAATTTTCTAAACTTCATTCCCTGGGCCAAGGAGTCACTGAGTATTCACATTAACCTCCATGCTTCGTGTCCTCTGACCTTCATCTTTCCTCCACAATCTCGTTAAACTGACTTATATTTTCTAATTACATTACTTATTCTTATCAGAATCTCTTCTACCTCACACCCCATCTTTTCTCATCTTATACTTTGTGCATCATATGTTTCTTTGTAAGAAATGTTCACTCTGTTTTCTTTGTCAGCACAATATAATTGACTGAGAATAAGATGTGACTTCATCTCCCCTCCCGCTATGTCCAGCAATACTAATGTGCAAATCAGTTCCATTTTCTTTTCATTTTTATCTCTCTGTAAAGTGATATATTATTATTTTCACTGGTTTCCATCAAAGATAGTAATTTCTATTTTTTTATAAATGGGAGATATGGAATATATCTAGCTGCCAATAATGGAAGAGATCACAATTAAATTGAAATAAGAATGATAAATTACCATATACATTTCCTTTGAAGTTAATTGTATTTGCTTGACTATGGAGTTCAAATATAACAGTTAGTGATTATATCAAGGAGGACAAAACATAGTTGAGATTCCAGGCCTAAGAGGTTAGGTGTCACAGAACTTAAGCTTTACTAAGGACTTCAGATTTATGACAATACAGATGTTTTAAAGTTTTGGTATAAATGCCTTTTCCTGCCCATCATTCATCTGACTCAGTTGCTTGTTCTAGAGAACTGGGCCTGTTTCAATCCAGATCCTATGTGAACTAAGGCAATGCTGATATCCCTGAAGGTTCCTGATGGGGCTGAGGGAGCCTTCTCCTGAGGGTCAGTGTTTCTAATACTAGACCGGCAGGAGATGCCAAGGTATGTGCCAGTGCAAAGTCTGCATATTTTCTAGACTTTTAATTTGAATTTTAGTATTTTATTTTAAAATCCACTTTATTTTTTTTAAGATTTATGTTATTGTTTGAGAGAATGAGAGAGACAGAGACAGAGAGAGAAAAGAAAGGTCCCAAAGCAGTCTCCATAATTAGTTGTACATCAATAGTTGTGACACATTTCATTCCACACAGGTGGATGTGGGGCCACATGGGCAGCAAACCAAAATGGTGGCCTCCCACATTGGAGGTGAGAACCTTAACTGCAAGGCTTGGCAGTTACCAGTTGAGGTACCGTTCAGAACATGGGTTTGCATAGACTGGGGCCTGGGATTCCATCCTGGACCTCGCAGATGCAACACAAGTGCTCAACCTACTGAGCTATACCAGCATCCCTGAAAATCCAATTAAAAAACATTTATTAAACAAACAAAAAAAAAGGGCCACTTGGGGAAGCAGGGATGGCTCAGTGGGTTAAGCACTCACTTTGCAGTGCCGGGAATCGAGGATCGAATCCCGGCCCCGGCCCGTGCAGACCCATGTGCTGAACTGGGGAGTTCCCCCAGTTCAGTTCTCTCTCTGTCTCTGTATCTCTCTTTCTCCCTCTCTCTCTGTCAATAAAAAAATTAAAAAACAAAAAGGCCCACTCACACTGAGTATAAAAGCAGGTATAAAACTGTATGTACACTATCTCCAAACTATTTATTTAAATACATGATAATTTCTATATATTTATATATTATGTATTTATTTTTAAAACAATAAAAAGGCATACATCAATAATAAATACCAATAATTGTACCTAACAAAATTTTAGATGATTTAATTTTTATTTTTTAATAAATTTCAGTGCAATTCCTATATAGTCATAAGTATATAAGCCTATATTAATTCCATAACTAGGGGAAAAATCATAATTTTTAAAAAGAATGACACTCCTTCCATACCTGCCAATTGCCTGCTGTTTTGTCAACCAGTTCTTAAGTTTTCTAATGAGATCTGAATTAGCACCTTTTTAAAACTGTAAATTTAAATTAATTTAAGTATTTCAAATAATAACTCTTAGCATGTGGGAACCAGAGGTTCTGCCAAAGTAGAGTTTAACACTGAGCCTTAAACAGTGGGAAAAGCCCAATTTGGGAAAAACACTCTTGTACCTTAAATCTCACTCCTGTCGTTCTTTATTTTTCTCCCCACAAAGAGTTTACAAAAGCAGATTTTTAATCTTGCTCTTTGGACATACAACAGGTAAAACCTTAAAAAAAAAAAAAAAATCCAGCCTCAATGTTAATAAGACTCCCGTGTTTCCTACTCAGGTTTCATAGAACTTCTTCCATTTACATTTATGGGGTACCGGAAAACCTACCCCAAAATAGAGCATGTTGGCCTATCAAATACTTAAGCTGAAGGAGTTTGAGAAAATTGTATAAACAGGAAGGCAACTCTGATCTCCCCTTTTTGCCCCTTTTCCCTGAAAAAAATCATAAACTCTCATGTGAAAGGTATTCTCCCTGTAGCAAGGAGAAAGACATTTTTATCACACACAAAAAAAAGAAGAAGAAGAAAAATTTGGGGATAGAAAACTATACATACAAACCTTGTTACACTAACACATCTTCCTAGTTACTTCTTCACCATTTACTACCCCCAACCTCAATCTTCCTGTCAATTCTTCAAAAATTTATTGTTTCATTGTCTAAAGGGTATAAAGCTTCTTGCTCAGACCACTTCTTTGGGTCTTCTCTCTCTTGTGTGAAGACTCCCATGCTGTATACATGCAAAAGTTCAGTAAAATTTGTTTTTCTCCTGTTAATCTGTTTTTGTTAGTTTAGTTTTTAGATCCAGTCAGGGACCCTAAAAAATTTGAGGAAATCTGTTTCCTCCCCTACAATATCAATGAAAGTGTATTTCAAGGTACAAATAAAGTACTTAGGAATCGTATACAAGACTCCCAGATATCATATTGATATTAGGTGGGTGTGGTAATAAAGAGACTAGGGAACAAATGAGATGTTCAGTGGTCACCATCAGCTCCTTATTTTGTTTGCCTATACTTTAACCTACCAGTTACAGTATGGCACAAAGTGGGGGTGGGGGGGGAAGGGAAGCAAATGTGAATTGTAGACTGTTTTGTACACATTTGAAAATTTAATAATTTAAGTACACACAATCACTAACTAGACTGGAAAACACTAAGTATTTCTAGGAAAGTCTATTTCTATAAAACACTATTGGAGTGGTATGAAATTTTTTTTATATTTAGTAGTATTATTTTTATATGGATTCTTCTCAACTATTCAAAAGTATTTAAAATCTGAGATCTTGACCAATTAAATTGCTTACTAATTCTTTATCCAGCAAAGTAAAGGGTATACCTTAACTGTAATTCAGAAATATCAAAACTTTGAATTCAAAAATATATTTTTCTCATGATTCAGTTTATGGACACTATGAAATTATAACAAACAAGTGATTCAATGTTAATATATATATATACTCAGGTAATTTGTATGTATGCATGTGATTATATATATTAATATATACATGGTTGCATGTTTACAATAAGATAATGTACCTGAAAAAAATCCAAATACCAAAAAGGGTTACACATATGTAAATAATATAAGAAAACAGTGTTAAAACTACTGGACAATATGTAGACAAAACACAAAAATACCAATATTTTATAATTAACTGCTCAATTACCTGATTTAAATCACCTTACAAAACTCCTGTGAAATCTAGCAGTTATATCTAGCCATCAATAATGAAAAGTATCACAATTAAATTAAAAAATGACAGACTACCATATACTTTGACTATGAGAAAAATTGTATTTGCCTGTCCATTTGGGCTATAAGCAAGATTCAGTGGAGAAAGAACTGTTAATAATTGTTTCAGTTCTTTCTTTCACTCTCAACATTCAAATAGCCACTCAAAATGCCATTTTTGTATAGTGCAGTATAAACACATGATGTTTTAGGGGTGGCTATTTCCATAAATTTCTATTAAATTTTTTCAATTTTCCTTTAAATGGTGCTTTCTGTCTAAACCATCAAGATATTAAAATATGAGGGTTGTCCAGAAAAAATTCAGCCATTGCCAATATAATGAGAACTGTTACATGGCTGGATACTTTCAGGACAGCCCTCGTACATTAATACAAGGTGAAACCATCAAAGCAAATGATATATGCATATTTTTTAAAGTTTTTTTTAGGTTACTGTCTTGCAAAAATACAACTCAAGCTATATTTTTCTGGCACATACACAGATTTCAACAAATATTTATAGATCAATACAGAAAACTATTCACAGGTGTTGCATCTATTTTAAAAATGGCTCTTTGGCACTGCAAAAAACAACAACAACAAAAACAAAAAACATTAAAACTTGGATGTTCTGGTGGAAGATGGTAGAATAACTGTACTTTTACCAAATTTCTTCTCCCTCCCAATTTTCTTAGAAGACAGAAATGAAAACTATATCTTAATAAAACTTAGAAAACAACCAACCTATGAAGACGTGCTTCCAATTGCACTGACTGTTGAACCTAGGTGAAGAACAAAGCCACTAGTATAGAGGCAGCC
The DNA here is from genome assembly GCA_004027555.1 of Craseonycteris thonglongyai. Classification (NCBI taxonomy): domain Eukaryota; kingdom Metazoa; phylum Chordata; class Mammalia; order Chiroptera; family Craseonycteridae; genus Craseonycteris; species Craseonycteris thonglongyai. The sequence continues at coordinate 19,307 of PVKE010022284.1, forward strand.
CTGGAGGTATGGTTAGTGCAGTCTGAGTCCCTCCATAGTAAGTCAGGGGCCAAAGTGTTTAGAAGGGAAGAGTTGTGTATCAAATTGCAGGAAAGCCACTGATTTTCGGAGGCATGCCTGAATCAGGAAACACACAGGCTCACTCCGCTGCATAAGATAGAATATAGATTTAGTAGACCCACCAAAGCTGCATCTACTGGATTTTTCATACAAATGGCCTGTCTTTACTCATGCTGCAGATTTTCCTAAAGTCTCTCAAAAGTTTACAAACCCCAGACAAGTGGCATCTGACCTTGGGGTGTTCCATACCTCTTGCTAAGCAGCCCTGATCCCAACACTATGCATAGCCAGCCCCAATTCACAACTTAGCCTCTCCCAGAAACCTTCAAGCCTAGCAAAAGTGGTAACCACCTAGAGATTCATTGTGTAGTTCATTCCAAGTGGCCCTGGATAGGAAACAGGCAGTGCCTGACCTTGGCCTGCACCAGAGCTCCTCCCAAGAGGCCCCCAAACAAACAGACCTAATGACCAGCTTCATTCCAAACCAGAGCACCACCCAGCCACCTACACAAATGACACAGCAAAGGGTAAACTGGGCAGGCACTAAGGTAAATCCTGATCCATAGGGTCAGCCCCTGCACCACAGCTCCTCCACTGTAGTCATAGCCAGTCCCCACAACCAAAGAGCCTGAAGGTCATTCCCTCCCACTGACATCCAAACAGCAACCAAGGCTCACCTATAACATGAGGGAACACACAACTCACACAAGGAACAAATCTAGAGCACCCAGCTCTGATGACTAGGGAGACTATGCCACTGGATGCTACAGGACATTCATTAATACTATTCTAAGACCAGGAGACATAGCAGTTCTATGTAATCCATAGAAACAAACACAGGGAGGCAGCCAAAATGGGGAGACAAAGAAACATGACCCAAATGAAAGAACAGAACAAGTTCTGGAGGAAAAACTAAACAAAATGAAGACAAGTAATCTACCACATGCAGAGTTCAAAACACTGGTTATAGGATTCTCAGTGATCTCAGGGAGAACTTCAACAAAAAGAGAAAATTTAAAAATGAAGATAGAAAACATAAAAACAAACAAACAAACAAAACCCAATCAAATGAAAAATACAGTAACTAAAATAAAAAAATATATTAGAGGGAATCAACAGTAGATTACATGAAGCAGAGAATCAAATCAGTGATTTGGAATATAAGGTAGTAGAAAACACCCAATCAGAACAGGAAAAAAAAAATGAGGCTATGTAGTTTATGGGGCCTCTGGGACAATATCAAGCATACCAATATTCACATCATAAGTGTACTGGTAAGTGAATAGTGAGAACAAAGAACTGAAAAACCTATTTGGTGAAATAAGGACTGAAAAGTTCCCTAACCTGGTGAAAAAAATAAACATATAAGCTCAGGAAGCACAGACAGTTCCAAACAAGAGAAACTCAAAAAGGCCCACATCCAGACACATCATAATTAAAATGCCAAAAGTTAAAGACAAAGAGAGAATCTTAAAAGCAGCAAGAGAAAAGCAGTTAATTACGTACCTACAAAGAAGCTCCCATAAGATTATCAGCTGATTTCTCAACAGAAACTTTGCAGCCCAGAAGAGACTGGCAGGAAATATTTAAAATGTGGGAAAGCAAGGATCTAGAACCAAGATTACTCTACCCAGTAAAGCCATCATTTAAAATTGAAGGACAGATATAGAACTTTCCAGACAAGAAAAAGTTAAAGGAGTTCATCACCACTAAGCCACGATTACAAGAAATGTTAAAGGAACTTCTTTAACAAGAAAAAAAATATGAATACTATAATGGCAATAATTACATATATGTCAAGAATTACTTTAAATATATATGGATGGATTAAATGTCTCAATGAAAAAAACATAGAGTGGCTGAAAGGATTTAAAAACAAGATCCTTACTTTCATAATGCTGCCTACAAGAGACTCACTCTAGACTGAGAGACACACACCGACTTAAAATAAAGGGATGGAAAAATATGTTTCATAAAAAATGAAAAAAAAAAAAAAAAAAGAGCTGGGGTAGCAATATTTATGCCAGACAAAACTGACTGAAAACAAAGACTATAACAAGAAACAAAGAATGACCCAGCAATTCCACATCTGCGTATTTATCTGAAGAAACCAAAAAGCACTAATAAACAAAACAAACAAAAACTATGCATCCATATGTTCATTCACTGCAGCATTATTTACAATAGCCAAGATATGGAAGGAACTTAAGTGTCCATCAATAAATAAATGGATAAAAAAGAGGTAGTACATATACACAATGGAACATTACTCAGCCTTAAAAAGAAAAACAACATTGAAACTCGCCATCAGCAATGATATGGATGATTCTATAGAGTATTATGCTAAGTGAAATAAGTCAGAGAAATGCAAATACTATATAATTACACTTATATGGGGAATCTAAAATACAAAATGAATACACAAACAAAACATAAACAAACCCATAGATACAAACAACACTTTGATGTTTATTAGATGGGAGAGTTGGAGGGATATGTGAAAGGGGAGACGGGATTAAGAGGTATAAATTGATAGTTACAGAATAGTCATGAGGATGTAAAGAATAGCATAGGAAATACAGTCAATAATATTGTATCAACTATGAATAGTGTCAGTTGGAAACTAGATTTATCACAGTGTTTATAAGTTACATAAATGTCTAACCACTATGGTAATTATATACCTGAAACTAATATAATACTCTATGTTAACTGAAATTAAAACATATAAAAGAAATAAAAATTATTAAAATACAAAAGAATTTAATGATGGCTCACCAACAACAAATCACTAAAACAATCTAGATAGAAGTAGTGTTTTACTTACAAACAGGTGTAACCTTGATATAATAATTCCTAAGATTAAAAATGCCATGCTTATTCAATTATGTCGCAAACTATTCATTAACCTTTCTTACAAGTTCAATTTTCTGTGCCTTTATTTTACACTTCAAGATTGCAAAAAAATGTGTGTTCAAAGAAACAACCTGATATCTGTGCCATCATTTGTCAGAGACAGGCAGCTAACATGTTCCTATTCCCTGGGAACCACTCTTCAAATTATTGGTCTGCCCAAAATAGAAATAATGGTATTGGTGTTACTGCTTGTACCTTATCCACCAAATGACCCATCAGGTGCTTGTCAAATGGCACAAACATCTATGAAATTACACTAAGACAGTGGTCATCATCAAATTTGTAATGAGTTTTAACATTTTGCCTTCAATGGGAAAATAGATTCAATCTAAATAAAAATTTACAGAGCTATAAAATGCATCAATATAATATTACCTTGATAATAATTAGCACTCAGCATAACATGCTAGCAAAAATTTTTTTGACAGCAGTAAGAAAATATTCAAAACTGGAATATAAAATAACAACAATATTAGTATATGCATTTGACCTCCTTTTCTATACAACTGGAACTTACGTAATTTTTACTAACCGATGTTACTCCATTAAATTTAATAATTAACAATAAATAAATAAAATTTTAAAATTAGTCATTAAAAAAGGTAACTCTTCTTTTTGTTGTCTACCTGAGGATCATGATAGCTACTTTCCCATGTTTGGGTATACTATTAAGATAATGATTCATTCATTAAACTATTTACATAAATGACGTGTGAAAAAACTCTGATGAAGTTTTTCAAGTAAATCAAATTGAAAATGCATTTTACAATTTTATTAAAGTAAAGACAACCACAAAACTTTAAATTATTCCTGCTTATGGACCAGTTGGAAAGATAAAGTATTTGCTTTGTAGTTGTTATTGTTGACAACATGCCAAGAATTGGTTTGAAATTAGTAAAGATAATAAAATATTAAGTGATTCTTAAATGACAATAGAAAACAGAAAAGTAAAAGTGAATATAGCTTTAAATGATGAAAACAATTTTCTAAAAAAATGCTAATTTTAAAATGATTTAAAGAGACAGTAGCACTAAGCCAGTTACTTCTAATTTTAGTTTTTAAAAAAGATTTATCATATTGTGTGAGAGGTGAGAGAGAGAAAGAAAGAAGTAGGGAGGGCCCAGAGCAGTCTCCATAGTTGCACATCATTAGTTGTGACATGGTTTCATTGCATACAGGTGGATGTGGGGCTGCATGGGGCGGGAACCGAACTAGGGCCCTCCTACATGGGAGGAAATAACCTTTACCACCAGGGCCAGGATTCAATCCATGGACCTTGTGGTTGCAAGGCAAGTGCTCAACCTACTAAGCTATCTTGGCATCCCCCAAACACATTCTTTACTTATTAATTTGTTAGAGTTACTCTTTAAGTGGTGGCCTATATGTCTCTTTATATGTCTCTATATGTCTCTATATGTCTGATTACTTTTCCTAGCTTATCTAAATTTTTTCTTTTCTAACATACACAACTGCTGCATATTTGAATTTGGAACCAGAGCTTATGATTTATTAAATATATGCTGCCCCTTGTAATGCCTATTATTTCTGTCTAAATACCTTCTGCATATTAACAGGCATCCATGACCCCTATTGATAGGGCCTATCTCTATACCAATTCTTATCCGAAACTCCACATTCATTATTCCCAAGGCTGAATTTGGAGAACCATAGGCAAGTGCCTTAGTATCTACCTACCTACCTATTTATCTACCATCTCACTCCTCTTTTCATTTCTCCTAGCTTGAGTAAAAGTTTTTGAGAAGTGCTTCTTTTATTCATTCATCTCCACACCAACAAAATCAAACAGGATAAACAATATATATAATTATGATGGGTAGCCATGGTGCTTAATTTTCACCACATATGCAAGATAAAGTGCTTTCCCTTGGAAATTGTTGTGATCATCTGATACAGTTCTGGTGCAATGACCTTTGAGGATTTAGTCAACAGTCATTGATGAAGGGTAACATAAATATTTCAGTTCTTTAATGTGCTGAATTTCTTCCCAGACCTCAAGACTTATGCCTGTGCTACACCATCAGCTTGGACTCTCTTATCTGGTAACTTTCCCCTCTTCACCCAACGAACTCCTTCCTCCTCACCCCGCAGACCACAGTTCCCATGATGTTCCCCTACAGAAGCCTTGCTGGCCTCACACACTAGATCAGAGGCTCATATTATATGCTTTTACAGCACCCTAGGTTCTTTTATATTTAAGATGGTTTTTAAATTAATACATATTTTGGATTCTTGAATAATGACTATCTCCCATAATGGTAGTCCCTCCCAAGAGAGCAAAGATATATATTGTTTTCCATTATATTCTCAGCACCTAGGAATGTGCCTACCACTCTATTTTCTCTTCACTCTCTTTAGTCTCCTGCTGCCTTTCACTTAAGAAAGGAACATCTATGGGGTGAGGCAGGACATTATTGTTTTATGTATTATTTGATATTTCAAACCAACTAAAAGTTAATTTTTTAAAAAATTTGAAGAGAAAGCAGGTATTAATTTAAATGTTTCAATGTGCAAAAATAATCTCATAAAATTCCATTTTATAAAATCTTTCTATACAGTTTGAGTTTATTTTAGTTATATTCTACTTGCTAGAACATTATACACACACACACACACACACACACATATATATGTAATACACACATACATATCTCCTTTATTTATAGTAAGACCCAAATAAAAAGAGTTTCAAAATACCCATATAGCTTACCTTCCACTAAATAGTCCATTTGACATTCTATGAAACTGCATATTTGAGAACAAAACTTCAAAAAAAGTAGTTAATGCATGATAGAATGAAATATTCTCAACTTGCAAGGGTTATGGAATGTAACAGAATATTTTAATGAAAAGCTACTTTTAAAAAGTCTGTCTCAGCAAGAAGACAGGCAAGGCAGTTAACCAGTAGGCTAGTTAAAAAAAAGAAGAAAGAAAAAGCTAGCTAAAAAATGTGCCATAAATCTTATGCAAAGGGGCAGAAGACAAATTGATAAATCAAAAATGCCAGTCAAACAACCAAACCAAGAAAAACCAGAACTATCTCTTACATCTTATTGTTATCTATGTAAGTACATTCTTAAAAGCACCAGAAAAAATGAGTTCTATGTAATTGAAAAAATATTTCAAAGAGCTCCTGTAAATGTATATGAATTTGTATTCTCTCAGAAGGCATATTAAGATAAAATTAGAGTTGAAAATTCAGTGTTCTCTTGATGATTGTGAAATTATTTTTAGCCCCTAAGAAATAGCATAGCATTTTGTAATAATCTCATTGCTATTGCTGCTTCTGCTTCTACTTCTTATCATCATCAGCAGCAGTATGCAATATAGACTTAAGTGGATTTTGGTATTTAAGTGCAAAAGATTGATAAATATAACTCCCTATGTTTTATTGAAGGTACTTTTAAATT
>PVKE010022285.1:0-25710 GCA_004027555.1 Craseonycteris thonglongyai
TCTCTCTCTCTCTCTCTCTCTCTCTCTCTCTCTCTCTCTCTCTCTCTCTCTCTCTCTAACTTAATTCATTTTCCTTTTATTTTTTTAATTTTAATTTTGCTTAAACCATTAGACCGGTGCTACCATGGTTCCCAGTTTGCTCTGAGATGAACCTTTTATTCTTAACCAGTGGATGGGATGGTTCCCAATTTCTTTTGGAAAACAAAACAAAACAAACTACCTCTTTTATTTCACCGTTTTGGCTCAGCTGTTCTGTTATCTGTCAGCTTTTAGAAATGACTGCCTCCATTATTATTTTATGTGTATTGGAGCCAGCAAATATTGTAACAACCACTGCTGCCTATTTCCAGCTTCTGTATTCCACTGACAAGAAACTGTCACATCATCCACAGGTGAAATGTTCTGCTCCTAATATCTATTTGCTGAGTTGTATGTTTTGCAGATGGGGTGGGGGAGGGGGGAGGGGAAGGGGGCAAAGCAACCAATTTTGATCACAGTGATTTTCTATATACCTTACATGGATGTTACTTTATTAAAGAAAGCATTTCACACCATTTTCAAGAATGCTATGTCATAATGCCCATCTAACTCTAACCAACAGGACTTACACCTGCAGGAGAATACAAATGGGAGAAGAGAGAGGTATAAGAAGAGTGGACATATTAAGGAAGTGCTGAAGCAGAATCCAAACAATTAACAAAAATGGCCATTCTCAATGAGGTAGCCACAGCGCTGGCCAGGGCTGACGTCGTCGACATGCTCTCTGAGCACAGACCAGCTATCGCCGATGAGTCAGTCACCAGTGCTCAAGGTAAACAGTGACAGCATGTGTGCTCTCGTGGTTGCCTCCCTCACCCACAAAGCACCCTGGCCATCCTTAGGCAGAGTGACGGACAACTCACTCACCCACATTCCACTCAACCATTAAACCATTCTCCATTTCGAAAGAAAGTGAGCAGCCCGCTACCAGGTTCATTTAATTTTACGCCAGCATGCTCTTTGAGGCCGAAGCCAATCTGACTGATTTTCAATGTGAAAGTATAAAAATTGTCCTTGGAGTTATTTCTAAACAGAACTTGTCATTAATTCTCACGTAATAGAAATATATATGACAATCAGTATGTCATACTATCTTCCCATGTGGTAAATTTCAAAGTACGGAATTTGGGGGGTAACGTTAGGACTGTAATCTGTGAGTTACCTTGGGGGTAAATGGGACAGTAGCAAGCACCACCCATGACTGTCCTCGGGGCAAATGGAAAAGGGGCTAATTCCTCCAGAAGGTCTTTTCCAGACCTCGGGCAAAGCCAGGTGATCCTGTCTCAGGTTCCATGGAAACTGAGGTACATCGCTTCTATGACATCTGTGATACACTATTGCCATGATCTTCCCACTGGTCTGTCTCTTCAGGACTGGGGTGGAGGTGGATAGAGAAGGGCATTCTCAGAACCTCCTGTTAATTTGTCAAACCAGGAACACCCATGTGACTGCCTTTCAGAATTTTGTGTCCCAAGAGAGACCCCCTAGTCACACCTGCACACAAATGTTTCTTTTAACCGCGCTTTCCAAGTACAACTACTTTCTAGTTCACCTGTGCTGCAACACTACCCGAACCACAGCCCTGAAGCGCTGGATTTCAGGTTATGGTGAAAGAATTTCTTTCTGATATATGAATATTTTCTCCTCAGTAAGAACATGAGTACACACCTGAGATTGTGCAAGCAAACACACCGTACAGGACCACCACCCTTCATCTACACACCTGAGATCTGAATTCAGTAGAAGAACAAAGAAAGCTATGGGTTTTTTATTGTTACTTTAAAAGCAAAGACAAAATTAAAAAAAAAAAAAAAGAACAACTCTCATTTGGCCACACATCCTAACTTCACCAGAATTCATTTGCCAGAAAAGCTGAACCAGAACTGATGTGTGACTAATTGCAGTCTTATTCTACAGTATTGGAAGAGTCATATGTTATATGAATAAATAATTGCATGTTTAATTATGCAGTGCTGCTCCAGGATCCACTGAGATGTTATATGTCATAAAGTATATTTTCGACGTTTCCTTGATAAAATCTGAGAGAGTCTAAATTTTCACATGCATCTTGCCTCAGCTGTGTAAGGGCAATGGTAGGCTTGAAGATGTGAAAACAATTTTATTTTTGTGTCAAATACATTACTTTGGCTCATGCTAACCTCAAAATTCAAAACTGCTTCATTTACTAACTGGCACTATCCACAGCATGGGAATGCTGAAGTTTGAATCGCTTGCCCTGCCTTTCTCAACTCTTCCTCCCTTCCTCACTTAAATTCAACTTGACTAATAATTTCGATACCATGCAACATGGAGTAGGTATCTGCTCTCACTCCTTTCCCTGATTTCAATATGTACTTAAAACAGCATGAACTACTTTTTAATGTAAAAATGGACTAGTTATAATTCAATTTCTCTGGAAATATGAAGTAGAAATGGGGCAATTTTCCCAAGCTGCTCATAGATTCTTCCAAGTGACGTGGGTAGGTTGGCTTAATAGTTTTATGCAAATTGCCACAACACACCACAAATTTTGGAAAAGGAAATCTTCTAAAAATACATAGGATTTAATCTCCTTTTTACAGACTTTCATCAAACAGATTTTCTGAAAGCAATTATCTAAATTATGCACAGGTAGCTCAATAATGTCTACATATTTTTAGTAAAGCATTTTTTTTAAGTAAAACATCTTTTTTAAACTGCTTTAAGGATTCTAAATAACCAAAGTAAATGTATGAAACAATCATGTCTACAACCAATATATTTAAAACTGACTTTCACAATTAAAAGCTTTATGAAGCATGTATAGTATATTATACATGCCTTTACTATGTAAATAGGAAATGATGTTTACATAATCGCTATTTTTAAATTTAGATTATTTATAACTAGGTACTGAAATTCATATAAGGAAAAAGCAAGTTTAATGGACAGTCAAATTCCTTCCTATGATTTTGGTGTTATTACTGTTTAATTTGGAGGAGTTCTTTAAATGTGTTTTATTTCGGAGTACTAAGTTATCTAGAAATTATATACATTATTGCTTATAATTTTGAAAACTGTAAATGATAGAATGGTTCATGTTTATGGTTCAAACCCATAAACTATAAAAATATAAGTCAATGGTGGCTTTAAGGTGATGAATTGGTTTTATTTCTTGACCTTTAGAAGAAAGTTGGCAGGTGAAGTAATAGTATACATTTATTTATTCCTTTATTTATTCATCAAAAGTCCTTATACATACCAGATCTCTAAAAATGCAGGATGTGGAATAAGTCAGACAAGATCCCTATTATTCAAAATTAAAATCAAGTATAGGGAGATCAACATAAATTATCAGATAAAGTATTCTAGGTAGGAAATGGTTAAGAGGTTGAACAGGAAGAAGTGGTGGATTTTAAGGGTCAAAAAGGGTGGTTAGTACAAAAAAATAAAAATAATAAAAGCTTTAAAGAGGCAGGTTATAGGGTGTTTGATGAAAGACACTGGTACAATGAAGGGGACATATGTACTTGCTGGGGTTGGTTGGTGAGGTAGAACAGGATGATGGATATTTAATACAAAAGCAAGAGTGAATACTTATACTAAGGGCCATAAGGCAATGAAAGAGCATTTCTTTGTTATGTTGGAGAATAGAATGAGTAAGATAGAGGAGCACTTTATGCACTTGACAAGGCTGCAGTTGTAGCTGATCGGGACCAGACCATGGAAGCATTTATGGCCTTGATAAGTAACTTGGGCTTTACTGTGTAGAAACATGGGGTCATTTAAGATATTTTAACCCAAAGAGAATTAGGACCAGAATTACATTATTGGAAATCTATGCAGATCTAAAATGCATAAAAATGTTGAGTACTTTAAGACTGAAATCAAAGAAGACTGTCACCAGAGGTCATGTGAGGTAGAAAAGCAGTCCACAAAAAGGCAATAGTAGTAGACTGGAAAGACTGAAATTTAAAAATCTCTTGAATGATCAAGGGCATATGCTTTTGGTCTCAGGCAGATCTGGAAATGATGTAATGTGTCCACTCTTGGATCTCCATTTGTATACCGAGAATAGCAATAGTACATATTTATGATGTTGTTGTTATGATTGTATGAAATGTGTGGGTAGAATACTACAACAAACCCAATACAGTATAAGTAAGCCCCAATAAATGTTAACAATTGTTTTTGCTATTAAGAACACCTAAATGAATGAAAAGGCAAAGCAAAAACAAAAATGACAAATAAGTAGACATTCGAAAAATGTTTCAACTGCATAAGAGTCCAAAGATATGCAACATAATCGACACAAGGGGATAATTTATACCTAGCAGGTAAGCTAACATTAAAAAGAATGATAATAGGTAGGGTAGGCAGACATGTGAAACCATGAGCCTAAATCTTCAGGTGATCCATGTTTGTTCTGGACGGTACACAAATCAAACCTTGCAAAATGCATACCCTTTGACCAAGAAATTCCAAATCTGGAATTTCAAATCTGTGTAGAACTACACAGATAAATATGAAAATATCAATAAGGATGTCATTTGTGACACTGCTTATGGAAACAAAACACTAGAAACAACCTAAATAGTATTCAACACCTAGGAAATGTTTAAATAATTTATGTTGTAATTTATAAAGTGAAATGGTGTTCAGACTTCAAAACGATGAAATAAATGAGTACTTATTGATGTGTAAATATCCACATTGCATTTGGTTGATAAAAAGGCAGGTACAGTGTAAGCTAATTTTTTATTGAACTCATAAACATACAATCACATGTGCTAAATTGGATGGCTCTGACTAAATTCATGGACTTACTAAACTTGTTAGAGTGAGAGAATGAGAGTTACAAGTAGAGAAATGTGCAGGGAAAATCGATTAATACAATTCCCTCTGGAAACAGGAGCTCTTTTCATGGTATTAGTGTTATGAGAAGGAAACATTTTTCTCACAAATTGAAATAAAAGAGGTGAGGATACATCACATGATCCATTTATTTCCTAACTCCAGAGAAAACAACTTTAGTTTTGTTTTTTCTCTATCCTGCCTACGTTATTTCTCTACTCTTTTCCTCTCCACTACAGCACTCTTGCTTTGTCTTTTTCTTTCTATCTGTCACATGTACTTTGGAGGCTCTAACCACATAGTTTTAAATCATGTGTTTGAGCCAAGAGGTGAGGTATGGCTCGCTTTATCACCTCAGCTGTTTCTGTTAAATCTTCAGATCCTTTACTGAAAGGCAGAGAGGCAGCAAGCAGTGTGGGAGTGCTTTAAGAGCACAATAAAGAGATGTAAAATGCGTTGCATAGGACAGAAATCTAACCCACATCCTCTCTTTAGGGATCTTCTTTCTTCCTGGGCCCTAGTAATATAACTCAGCTGGTTTACCTAGAATAAAGCTGCCTCCTCCAGGTTTATTTCCTGGGAGTTTTAGAAGAGTTACGGAGCAAGGCAGTCTTTTTTACCTCCAGGTATATGAGATAAAAGGGATATTTAATCCTAGAGCTGTTGATACCATTGTTTCTGTCATGGGGCAAGACATGTCTGAACAATGAAACTAACACAGAGGAAGAAAGGGAGACGGTGAGAGAGAGAGAGAGAAAAATAGGTGTATCCTCATGTTATCTTTGAGCATCTGTACCCCAGCATGCTTTAAGAGAATTCTGTTCCTAGACCAGTGGTTCTCAAAATGTGGTCCTCACCCCTGGGAGCTTGTTGGAAACATCAAATTATCAGTCCCCTTTTAGAGCTTCTGAGTCAGAAACTCTGGAGTAGGGCCAGCGATTTTATTTTAACAAGCCCTGCAGTTCTAAGAATGCTAGAGGAGGGCAGTTCCAGCCCAGACTTTTCAAATACATGGGTCATAAAATTAAAATGTACAGATTTCATGATGCAACATTCAGTTGTCTAGATAGAGGCAAATGGTGAGAGTTCTCAGGGAAGCAATCTCAGAAAAGCAAGATCAAGAAGCGGGATCTCAGCTAAAGGTTCAGGAAGGAAAGAAAGCCATAAAGGTGTAATCAATGGAGATATAAAGGTGAGATCAAAGGACAAGGTATCTGAATGAATCGTGTAGAAGAGTAAGGAATGAGAAAGGCAGAGGGAAGAGGCTGTGGTTAGACATCTTCATATCTGAATTCAAGTTAGAGCTGTTACAAGGTTAAACGGTATCCAGAGAGAAGATATAGGAAAAAGGTGGCAAGGGTTGTTGGTTTTGAAACGGTCAAATGATTCTGGATTCTTGGGCCAAACATGTGGACACCCACAGAAGTTTAGCCAAGTGCCAAATTCCATAATGAACAAGGGGATGATCAGAATATTGGCAAATGGGAGCAGTAGAGTACATCGAGAGTGTCACAGAAGATGAAATGAGCCACAGAAATGAGGCAGTTTTGTAATTGTGAAGTTTGGGTCAAGAAGTACCATAGACAGATAGGAGAACTGGAACATGACTTGTGGAACAGGGCATGGACTTCAGGAATATCAACCTCCACCAAGACCAACTAAGATGCAATATGTCCATTGTTGCGATGCTAAAAGATGACAGAAGAGAATCAGACATAAGTATGCTCTACTTAGCTTCCTTCCATGTCCTCCAAGATGAAGAATGTTGCGAATGGAAGCAAGTGAAAGAGGAAACTGAAGATGAAGGTCATTTTATGTAGTTATTGCAATTTAACACTGCAGTTGATCTATTTCTGTAAATACTTTGTAGAAACTCTTCACAGGAGGGTCATTTTTTTTTTTCCAGTGAATAATGGAGTGCATTTACTTGTCACTTAGATGAATTAGCCTTGGTGTTTAGTGTGTGTAAAAGTTGCCTGGCATGTCCACCAGAACTTCTTCTGTGGCTCGTAGGGACCGTTGCCTTATAGCCCTCTGCTGGCCCAACAACCTGTGATTACCTTTCCCACGGAGTGCTACATTGACTGGAAGTAGGACGCCTGGCTTTTAAATTGTGCTCATTATGACTGACATGAGTGTATCACTTTGAGTATTCATGCTGTGAGTGAACATACTTGTTCAAGCATGGTGAAGATGCTAGAAATCCATACATGTGGAAACGAGTCAAACCGTTCTCTGGGTGTATGGTCAATTCTCTGGTCCTTTCTCTCGAAAAGAACATATTCTGTAGAATAGCCTCAGTCAATGGAAAAAAACCTCAGCAAAAAGGAGTTTTATTTTCACTAACGGATCAGATCTTCCAATTTCACATTCATTAGAAAAAAAAAATGAAAAAAGTAAAAGTTAATGAAAATTTCAAATGGCTTTCTTTCTATTTGTTTCCCTCATAATGTTATAGGTTCAGTGATGTTTTGTTTTGTTTTGTTTTTTGTTCTTGTTTATGTTTGACAGTAATGGATAGTTCCATTGTTAGGCTTTAGTTCCACAGACCCAAAATAATGAAGTGCATTTTATACTTCAAGTTGTAGTTAAGACTGATTTGTTTCTGTTACACATTCCTAGAAGGCTACCTGTCGATACGTTACAATGCTTTTCTTCCCATTCAGGCAAGCACCACATACGTGAACCTAGTCCCATCACATTAAAAAGCACATATATTAAGCATGCTAAGCATTCTCTATACATCAGAAAATGTTTCTGAGTGGTTCCCAGCAGGGCATTCTACCTCCAGCTAATGAGTTTTAATGTATGATTTCCTTGTACCTCGCCTTTCTTTACACATCAATCTGTTCGTGGCATCTGTCATGCAAACAGCAACCAGAGAACCGCTGAGGCTGTCAAAGAAATGACACCTTTCTCCTGTACCAGTGTGTAAAAATGATGCCCAGATTTTCCTGAAATTCTCCAGGCAAACTATGCCTTTCTTTTAAAACCAATGCCATCTGCCCAGGCAGACACTTGTGAGTCAATTGTCACAGAAAAGATTTTAGCTGGTTTCCAATGCTGAAGCTTGTTACAGTAGGTGATCAAGCTTTCACTTAACTACCTTACGTATATCAAATTGAATACGGGTATTAAAGGATATATGACATGGGTTAATTTCAGTCAAACCACAAACTGGTAACAGAAGCAGCCTTGACATATTTAAAAATAAGGTCACTCAACATTTCTCTCTTTCTTTCTCTCTCTCTCTCTCTCTCTCTCTCTCTCTCTCTATATATATATATATATATACATATCTTGAATTTTTAAGATTTTCCTTTCAGAATAAAAGTTTAAAGCATATAAAACTATATATTATCAATGGGTACAAATGGCTAATGACTAATGTTAATTTTCATGTCTCTTGATTAAATTTTTATTCAAATATAAATTTAATAATTGTAATATATGGTAATTAAGTACAATCTCAATAAAACACTTAACTACAGCAAAAAGAGAGCCTTTTAATCATTTCTAATTATATAGCTAAATGTATTAAGCAGATAATGCATTCACAAGAGTATTTTTTAAAACCTAGTTTAGCTAGTTTAGCTAATTATTTTTCCTAATCCATAAATTTCTTAAATATTTATTATCTCAGAAAAAAATGTTTTCTATATGTATATGTGTACACATGTACACTATGTATAATCTTGTAAATTTTTTCACTTAAAAATCATTGGTGTCATTCTGCATAAATAAATATGTATTTAGCACTAATGTTAATGGTGCCCAGAATGCACTGTATGCATGCATCAGATATGTAACCTCTTTTAGGGGCTGTTACAAAGTTGCAGTGTTTGCTATTAATATTACTAAAGGCATTTTGATGAACAATTTTGTAGTTATATAATAAAAACTTGCATAATTCTATTTATTTTTATAACTCCCCAAGAGTTATCATTAAAAAGGTATGAATATTTTCAGGATATGATATATACTGTCATGTTATTCTAAACATAAACTGAAATTTCCTTTAGCATCACATGACTGCTTCCATTTTACTATAACCTTGTCACCATAATGTTAGATCTTTTAATGAGTTACTCCCTGATAATTTAAAGGTTCTCACTATTTGTTTCTTTGATAATTAGTAAGGTTTAATATTTTCCATTAAGTTTCTAGAATAGTCTATCTATTCTTTTGTGACGAATGTCCTTGACCATTATTCTATAAGAGCATTGATATTTTATAAATCACTTGCAATAATGTTCACTATCATAAAATAAATCCTTTATGCAGCATATAAATTATATGGATTTTTCAGACTTCTATTTGCATTTAAGTAAGGTTTGTGGTCATTTTTCACTTGCAACAATTGTCAATCATTTATATCAGTATTATCCATTATAGTTTCTATTGCTCTTTACAATTTGACACTTAGAAAATTTCTCTCTGCTCCATTATTATGCAAATATTCAACTCTACATTTTTCTATAACTTTTCTAGTTTTATTTTCCATGGCTATGTTTTAATAGATACTATTTAACAATGACACTTTCAAGTACTTATTTGAAATATAATCTTTATCATATGCTGTATTTTTAGGAATCACACTATATAAATCTCTGTATTATACCCATTAGGCTCTTTGTCCATTCCTATTTTATTTCATACATAGGAATCTCTTTTAAGGAAAATTATTTTCCTGATATTCCCCCAACTCTATTACTCTTTTTTTTCCAGAAACTGTATAATTATTCTCACATGTTTATTAACCAAGGTCAATTTTAGAATGATTTAGTTGTTTATAAAAAAATTTTTTTAAGCTTATATTAATGTTTTTTTTAACCAGGATATTGTGGAAACTTCTATCCATCTCTTATTATCCATTCTCCTCTTCTCCGGTTTTTTCCTTTGCAATAGAAGACTCTGCATGTTAGCTGCCTATGGGCCGCCTTGCCTTACAAACTACTATGGCCTTGTGATTCAAGTCATGCCAAAGTGAGTGATGGAAAGTGAGGCCTGTAACTTCTGAGTTGTTGCCCTGCCTAGAACATCCATATTTAAATTTATAACGTGAGAGGAAAAGAAACAGACTTCTCTTTTATTTAAGACAGTGTATGATAGGTTATTTATATAGCACTTTATATCAAAACCTGACGAATAGAATTATCTTCTGGGGTGTGGGATATTGACCAAACATCAAAAACAACAATAAAAATAAAAATAGAATTAAAGGATCGCCTTAGTAATTTTCTAATAACTAGACAGAGCACAGACATTATCGTAGTTCTGCAACACAGTCACCCCTTTGAGGGCAAGGTAAAGCATACAGCAGATCACTTGTTATGATAACCTGGAAGACTCATTACCTACCAAGGTTATAGTCATATGGAAACTGGTGGGAGAAATACAGAATGTCAGTTAGCGATGGCTCTCCCTAGTTTATTTTAGCAGTATACAGTGAAAGAGACATTCTGTTAAAAATTGGCTGATTTGCAAGCAGAGACTGGAAGGAAATAAACTCTGCTTAAGGGAGGTTCTGTCTGCCAGTAGCCTGAAATTTAAATTGAATGAATATCCAGAAATGTGAGACCTCTATGGGTTGTAAGTTCCTATTGCCTGTGTATGTAAATAGCAGAAAGTGATATTAGTGCCTAAGAGTAGACTGGAAGCAAATATGAGATTAAGAGTGTTGCCTTCCCACGTGAACCCACAGTTACACTTCCCTGAAGGAAGCCCCCATTATAGAGCAGAGAGGAATAAGCAACTAAGTTCAGAAGCCATCCCCAAAAAAAGAAAAAAATCAGCAAGCTTAGGAAGTATAACGGGAAGAGATTTCTGTGAAGTTATTTCATATAGAACTGACTAGAAGCAAGTAGACCAGTGAGCACTAAATTTTGGAGGGAACTGTATTGTCAAATACATTACAGACCTAACCACAGAAGCCTGTGATCATTCCGGTTTCAAAACAACTCTCAGGTCACCAAACTTCTGTAGTCTCCAAGACCCACTGACAGTGTGGCTACCAGGCAAAACAGGTGAGCGAGAACCTGCCAAGGGCAATGTGGGGGCCCGGAAGTACTGTGGAGGAGGAAGTGCCTTCTGCCAAGAAGAGTTAGAGCTGGCGAGACATTTACCAAGGAAACAACTCTCCCTGGTGGTGGAGGTTGGGGACGGGGGATGAAGGGGTCTTTGGTGAAGCAGGATTTGGTATCTGTGATAGACCCACTGAGGTTTCTACACCTTCTCCCTTCCCAACAGTAATTTACTTATTTAAGGTTTCCTACTCCTAGCCTTTCATGAATATCAAAGTAAATGTCTGATATCATTAGTTCCCCAGTCCTTAGAACTCATTCTTGCAATTAATGCACATGAAAGAACATCAGATTTTTTTAGCTTTCAGTTATACAGAAAGTGATTAGGACCTTGGTTTAATTTCCTAAATCGTGTGTGTGTGTGTGTGTGTGTGTGTGTGTGTGTGTGTGTGTGTGTGTCTGTCTGTCTGTCTGTCTCTGTCTATGGGACAGAGATGTCTGGACAGAGACTAAAAAGTATTTTTTAGCTTTTAGTAAGCATGACAATGTTAAACTTGGGCCCCAGATTTTTTACACTCTTCCCCTAAAAGGGGAGGATTCTATGACTTCTCCTCTTGAACCTTGTGGGCTTTTCTCTGTATCTACCAATGGAATCCAATGCAGATCACCAGGTGATTTCTTAGGGCTTCTTAAAGTGATTTCTTCAGGCAATGAGTTCCTGCCTCACTCCCGGGAAGCTCCCTAAGGTGCACTGGCCTGCCAGATAAACAGACCTACTGCTCCAAGGTTGCCATGGTGGGGCAAAGTACCAGCTCGTACAGGTGAAGCGACCACGTGGAAACATCTGGGATAACAAGAGAGGGACATGTCTGACCAGCCTCCAGTTGCTCCATCACCCACAGATCCACTCAACTCCCCCTACATACTCACTACGGCTGCGGAGGAGATGCCAAGCCCAAACCACCTGCTGAACTCTAAGTTCCTGGGTCTCTCAAAGTTTGAAAGATCTTCATATAATTGTTATTTTAAGCCTCTAAGTCTTCAGCTGGTTTGTTACTAGGCATGTAGAGATCTATCATTTTGGAAGAGCCACCTACAGACTTCACAGCCCAGTCTCCTTGGTAGCTACCAAGTAGCTACTGGCACCACGACATTGTTCCTGCCAATGAGACATGTGCAAATCTAGAACAGCGTCTTCAAGATCACTTGCCCTAGCATCTGTATTTTCTCCATTGAGCTTAGTGGCAAATAGGAAAAACTAGAGCAAATTTGGAAGTCACGTGCTAAGTATAACAGAAACACCCTGGCTGAAAGAAATACATTTTTTTCAGATGAAGTCACCTTATTTTGATGCTTGTTAAAGCATTTTAGCCTGTATTGAAATAAATGCAATGATACTGCAATAAAGGTAGATAGCATTTTCAATATGTTTTCAGAAATGCATATATCAGTCACCACTTATTCAATTTATCTTTCTTTCCCTGGGAAAGTTTTGTAGTTTGCTTGTTTTATTTTTTGTTTGTTTGGATTTTTTGTATAGTTATTATGCATATTTTGGTCCATTTTTTCTAGGGTGTTTTCTATTTTTTTGGTGTTATAATGGAGATCATTTACATATATATTTGTATTCCATTTTCTAACTAGTCATTGCCGTGCTACAAAATCACAAAGATTTTCAGATATATATAAATAATCAATCATCCCATTATTCAATCTCAAATGTTTGTTTCTGACTAAGAAGTTTAATTTTGTGTGTCAACTTGAGTGGGCTAAGGGATGTCCAAATAGCCTGTAAAATATCATTTATGAGTATGCATTTGAGGGTGTCTTTGGAAGAGATTAGCATTTGACCCAGCAGACCAATGCAAGTGGGCGTCACCCCACCTGCTGAGGGCCTGAAGAGAACCAAAGGAGGGAGGAAGGGCCAATTTACTCTCCACTCAGGCTGAGGTATCCTTCTTCTCCCACCCTCAAGCACCCGCACTCCTGCTTCTCAGGTTTTTAAACTCAGATTGTGATTTTACATCATTGACCCCCAATTCTTAGGTCTTTGGACTCAGACTGGCTTTCCTGGTTTTACAGTTTGCAGATGATAGATTTTGGGACTTCCCAGCCTACATACCCTGTGCACCAATTCCTAAAGTAAATATTTCGGGGGTTTGTTTCTTCTATCTATCTATCTACCTACCTACCTATCATCTATCTGTCATCTATTTATCTATCAATCATCTATCTACCTACCTACCTATATATCTATCTACCTATCATCTATCCATCCATCTGTCCATCCATCCATCCATCCATCCATCCATCCATCCATCCATCCATCATCTGTTATATATCCTGCTGCTTCTGCTTCTCTGGAGAAGTCTAATATAAAAACATAGGGGAAAACTTTATAATACTAGTCTTGGCAATAATTGTTGAATATGACCCCAAAAGCACAAGCAACAAGAGCAAAACTAGACAAGTAGGACAACAAACTAAAATCTTCTGTGCAGTAAAGGAAATAATTCACAGAGTACAAAGTCAGATCATAGGCTGAGAGGAAATATTTGCAACCCACGTTATCTGATAAGTAGTTAATTTCCAAAATATATAAGGAACTCCTAAAGCTCAACGGCAAAAAACCAACTAACTCAATTAAAATATGAGCAAGGTACTTGAATAGACATTTCTCCAAAAGAGATATATAAATGATTAACAGACATATGAAAAGATGCTCCACACATCACTATCAGGGGGATA
This sequence comes from Craseonycteris thonglongyai, assembly GCA_004027555.1. Lineage (NCBI taxonomy): Eukaryota > Metazoa > Chordata > Mammalia > Chiroptera > Craseonycteridae > Craseonycteris > Craseonycteris thonglongyai. The sequence continues at coordinate 13,644 of PVKE010022285.1, forward strand.
TATATCAAAATCACAATAAAATATCACTTCACTTGTTAGAATAGCCATTAACACAAAGGGGGGGAAAGAATGAAGAAAAGAAAAGCATGGATATGAAAGACGCAAAGAAATTGGAAGCCGTGTGCATTGTTGGTGGGAATATAAAATGGTACAGGGACCCTATTTTGATGGTGATGTTGACAATCATGTCTCAGGTGTGGACATGACTGCCATGACTGCTTGTGAAATGGAGCGTGTCTTTAGCAAGTTTGGTTTGAAGAAAACTAAACTCAATTATCTTAGGAGAAGGAGGGTTTCAGGGATGTTTTCATGACCCATGGCCTTAAAACGAGGTTTGCAACACAAGCCTCAGCTAAGGATAAAATATTACATGGTCATTCCTTCTTTATATCACAGTGGAGACCTTCTGATGAGAGGCTACAGATAATAATTACATCCAAATCAACTCTCCTTTCTATGTTTCACTTGGGATATTCCATATGCTTAGATTTGATTGACTAATATTTTGCTCTGAATTTGTACATCTTCATTCATGTGGTATGTGTCTCTAGCAATCCCTTACGTTGCTAATCTCACGTGTGTTAGACTGTGTTCAAAGTTAGAACAATCTGGCAAAGGCAATTTTTTTTTTTAATGCCAGAATATCCCAACTAACAAACAAATATATCAGACAGACACAGGAAGGTTTGAACAAACATATATGTGGAATTTTTTTGCACTAAATGTAAATTTGAACAATTTTCACAGATTCTGTAAGGTCTTTAGGTATAGAGATTATGTTGCACTTTCTCTATTCTCTTAAATCTTTTAAGTCACGTGTCTTCCTCACTAAGCTCCCATTTCTTTGGAATTTCTTTAGAAGATTTTGAAAATGAATAATGATAATGTTGGTCATTTTTGAAAATAGCCTGATTCAGAGGAAAAAATTACAGAAATAACAAATCTTTTCGAAAATAACATTAGAACTTCTGGTTATGGCCAAATCTGTAGGGGAAAAAAATTAACTTTACATATTCATATGTATATACTTTTACCAATTATAAAACAGAATATTGACATCTCTAAGAAAATCTGGGACTTATTTTCTATATACCGCAGTCTGAGTTTCTCATTACCTGTATGTCTTCCACTCACACGTTATCCTTTGTTGTCAACAGGATCAATTTTACTGCATCATCTCAATTTGTTGTCATAGGATTGTGTGACACATAAGTGAGCTAGTTCACTCTGCTGCTCTCTATAGCATCCCTGACCGATGCATGGATTATGGCTTGGACACGTAGTTTAAAAAAATAAATCATTGCCCATAAGACTACTCAAACTGAGACACGACAGAGTGGCTGCAACATTCTTACGTATATTTATTTAAAGTAATCTGTGTGCTGCTGTTTATTTCCAACTCAAGTTTGAATTCTCCGTGTTCCTCTGGATAGCTTCCAAGTTTATGCTTATAAATCATTAATATTGCCTTTGTAACTTTCCTACATCTTTAATTGTTGCTAAGATAAAAGGTTACTCAGGGAACTTTTGATGCAGTCCTTGGTATCATCCCCTTGCAATGTCCACCTATAAGAAGTTATATGTATGAGTTATGGTAATTAAATAAACGTATGCCAGAAATACACAAAAAAACAGGGCCATAATTACAAGGAAAAAACATTTTCCTAAACGGAAACTATGCAACTTCTCCCTGTTTATTGTTTTCTTCAAGCAATTCTAATAACAATACAAATTCACAGTCTCGCCATTCCCTTTTAGAGTTTTGTTTTGTTTTGTTTTTTAGTAAAACATTGATTAACTGGTATGAGCCCTTTAATTAATATTTATTTTTCTGCAATCTGCTTCTCAGAATCAGTACCGTATTATAGAAAACAAACTGAAATTGAGAAGTATTCAACCACTCTCAAGTATATTCCAGGGTAAATGTAGAGTCATCATAACCATTTTTTACAAATATTTAAAGTCTGAGTTACCTTGGTAGGACCATTGGTGCAATTCCATTCAGCCAGTTCTGTTGAGAGTTGATTTTGTAGAAAATTTTAAAAGGGGGAGGAGGCATGGGTCTAAGTAAGCAAAATTGTTTTTAATCTTGTTGCATACTTAAAGTCATTAAATGTGCTCACTTTTTTGTAGAAGGAGGTATATAAGTTTCTCATAATGTTGGCAATTATCTGATTAAAATCGATTGTTCATCTTAGAGCCCAACAGTTAAAACCCAAAGTTTTCTGTAACAAAGAAAAGAAGTCCTGAATAAATGCACCACTTCCTTTGTCCAAATTTTTTTTCTTTAAATACAAAGAGAAGTTTACTGTAGTCTCCTAGGTTTGTTCTCGTGGGAACATTTGCTTTAATATGCAAAAGCATCTCCCTATAGCATTAGCATGGTGTATTAATCTTCAAAGAAACTATGCTTTTTCATGCACTATTACAGCCAAGTCAAAAACGAAAGCTTTCAAGTTTATTGACTCTGGGGCTATTTTGATATTTTTTTCCCATGCTGCCATAAGTACCCTTTTCCTGATTCAACAACGGGAATAAAAACGCAAATTCTGTCAGCATCAGTCACCTAAGAAACAACATCTATGCTTGTCTTGCTGACAGTTTTCCAGCACCCTAGATATTCAGAATAACTGAACTTACTGGACCCCTACCAAGTTATCTATTTCTGACGACTGCTGTGCTGTAAATTCAGACTGAAAACTATTACATTCTCTTGAATGGCTGCAGCACCCCAGATAAAATGGGAACTTTTCCACAGGTGCTGCAGCCGGCGTCAACCTGGAGGGAGGATTCAGGGAGACTGTGTAGCCTCAGTCTACAGAACTGTAGAAAGAATGCACACATATTCTGGTAAGAGGCTTTGCTAACTCAGGTTCAAAGAAGTGGTCTGTAGGCCCTTTCACTGCTTAAGGTCCTGAGGAGGACTGGGGCAGTGTCTTGTTGAGGAGCCTTCTGGCGTGCCTGCTGCTCAGCAGTTTGGCACTTAGCATTTCACAGACTCCTTCGTTTCCGCTCTAAATCATTTTGGTCGTCTGCAAACCTAAGTTTGAGCTTCTCAGGATGGGAAAAAAAAAAAAAAAGAAAAAAAAAAAGCTTCTACATACTTGAGAAAGGCCGACATCTCTTTGAACTGATATTTCAAAGGGTCTTAGCAAAGGGGTATCATCACAGTAGACTCAACCCATCCATGCTCAGTGCAGATGTTCAATAACAAACCCAGTTCCATCAAATACTTAGTGATTGATTAAAATGCAGTTTGCTTTAGACACAGAGTTAAGAACTTTATTTAAAAAAAAAAGGTACAAGCAGAGCAGAGAATGGAAAAGTGGAATGGGTGACCAACCTTCCCCATGATCCCAGGACTCAGGGTTTCGCAGATATTGTCCTTGAAGCACTGAGACTGGGAAAGTGCTGGGTAAGACCATGAGCAGGTTACACTAAGGCAAGCTCGGCCAGCCCACGGCCTGCGAGCAGCACCCGGCCCGGGACGGCTTTGAAGGTGGCCCAACACAAGTTCATAAACTTTCTTACAATGTTATGAGATTCTTTTTTGGTGGGGGGCGGGGGGGGGCATTTTTCTTTATCTCAACAACTATAGTGTTAGGGTATTGTATGTGGGGCCCAAGACAATTTTTCTTCTTTCAGTGTGACCCAGGAATACCAAAACATTAGACACGCCTGCTCTCAGTCTTTTATTTATGTTATCGTTAAATTTAATTTTTTTTTTTATTGCAGCCTTATTAAGATGTGAATGGTCAAAAGTTTGTATATATTTAAGGTGGACCACATGATGTTTTGATACACATGTACATTTTGAAATGATTACTACAATCAATCTACTTAATATATCCTTTACCTTAAATAATTACCATTTTTGTACTGTATACTTAAAATGGGCTACTCTAATTCTTAAGTGCACTCAAAATAAACTCTACCCCTACTTTTAAGAATCCACTTATAAGAAAAGTTGTCCTTTGCTCCTGGAGCAAATTAAACTGCCTAGAATGGAATAAAACAATATTTCCTTCTACCAATTCTGCTAATTAACAAACATTGTTTAACCTTGTTTGTCTTTTTTAAACATAAATTTTCAGGGAAGCCAGGATGGCTCAGTAGGTTAAGTGCTCACTTTGCAGAGCTGAGGACCGAGGACCGCGGATCAAATCCCGGCCCGTGTGGACCCATATGCTGAACTGGGGAGGAGTGCCCCCAGTTCAGTTCTCTCTGTATCTGTATTTCTCTCTCTCTCTCTGTCAAAAAAAATAAATAAACATGAATTTTCTCAAAGAACTTTTTTTTTTGGAGTAAAAATGTTGCTAAATATATAAGAACATTCTAGCTGATACCTGTTTAAACTCTAACTTTGTCCCACTTGTCAATTCATGCCTAGACTTTAGAATCCAGGCTAAGTAGTGGCCATATGGATCTATTCAAATATCACTTCAGGAGAGAAGAGGAAAAAGAAACACTGGGTAGTTTACAGGCTACCAGTTTTGACAGTGAAAAGTAAAGATTTAACCCTCCCTGTTGCTTGACCTCAAGGTACATTTGTAGAAAATACACAAAAACCGCTTCCACAGGTAAACTTAGGTAATAAAAAAAAAGCAACATCTGCCCCAAAGGAAACTCTAAGCAAGTTAAGTCTGCTTTGCTTGACCTGAAAACGACCACAGCTTGTGTGAATTACACAGCCACCTGTCACAACTGTGCTTGAGAGTCTTCTAAAACAGTGGGAGTTCGAAGCATAAATGAAATGTGCAGGATTTAAATTGCTGGAGACCATGAGGCCACCCCGATGAATGTGAAAGTTTTCAAAACACAAATGACAGGGTTCAGTGTCTCCTAAAGCCATGTGCTACTCCCTGTTGACAACCGTCTAGAATTTCAAATAAGCATATCATCACTGGGTTTTTAACAAAGTTAACTTGTACTCAGTAACAAGATGCAATTCTTCCGTACCCACTTAGCAGATACATGCATCATTTGCCAGTGGTACACAGTGACTGAGTCAACTGTGGGCATGGCAGGTGGTCAACCAGATGGTACGGTTAGAGGCGTTGCCTAAGATCTTCCATATATATGCATACACGCTGTATTTTTCCATATATAAAATGATACTTTTGTCTAAAATAACAATTGTTAGACCAAAAATTGGGAGTCATCTTATACATGGGAGTAGCTTGTATATTGATTTCTTAATGTTGGGTTAGAAAAGTAGGGGTCATCTTATACATGGAAAAAATATGGTAGTCATCTTACCATAACCACCAGGGGAGGCTGAAATTCCACAACACATAAAACCATCCCTTGATTAAAGCACTGTCCCATCCTTTGTTCCTCTTCCTGAGGACCTCAGAAAAGCGAACAAGTCACTCATACTTTGTTGCAAATCGGAGACACAGAGACGACCCTGGGCCTGGCACCAGGAATGTCTTGAAAAATCAAGCTGAGCAGAGGGCTAGCGCTCTTCAGGCCTCTAGCAAAGAGCTCTCCTCACTGCTGGTTTTTATTGCTTTATATTGATAGGGTAACAATCATCAAATGAAGAATAGGGAAGAGATTAAGAGACATTGTAGGTTAAGTACAGGGTGGGTTATTCATTAGCATAAGCAGATTTGTTAACAGGAACAAGCAGACCCTTCCCCATACAAATCCTTTTAACCCCAGGCCTAGTAATCAATCTACTGGTCTGGCCAGCTGCTTGTATACATTCTTTTCTATAGATAATCACAAGGGGAGGTGAAGGGGAGGTGAAGGGGAGGTGAAGGGGAGATGAAGGGGAGATGAAGGGGAGGTGAAGGGGAGATGAAGGGGAGGTGAAGAGGAGGTGAAAGGGAGGCCGAGGCCTTGCCCCCAGGTCCCCAGAAACATTTTCGTTCAGGCTTCTGACCATCTCCCAACAACACTTAGGAGTACTGGTTTAGGAAGTGCTTGCTTTTTTGACTCTCCATCCTCCTTGCTGTCTTCTCAGATACTTTGTAGTTCCTGGGATGATAGAGCTAAACCTAAGCAGTAGGGCATGCTCACAAAGGTGGAACTACACAATTAGTAAACTCTGCTTGAGAACGTTTTTTTTGTGAAATCTATTACGATACTCTCCCCCACTACTTTCCAAAGGCACAATCATTACCAATGCAATACACAGGTGACATGTTATAGAACTGTACACTGGAAACCTACACAATTATATTAACCAATGTCACCCAACAAATCTAATAAAAATAAATAAATAAATAAAGATGCATTCCAAGTCCCTCCAGTCTCAGGCCTGGCGCTCTCCTGTCCCAAACGTCTCTTTCTATGGTGTGTCAGTGTCTTGACCATTTTTTAATTACACCTAATTTGTATTTTGTCTTGGTCCAGGGTTTTATTTCCTAAAAGGTTCTTTTCTTTATTTCTTTACCTCCAAGTCTTTTTTTTTTTTTTCCCTGTAAAGATCAAGCTTGGTAACCCCTGTTCTTTTCCAATCTTTTCATAGTTCTTTGATTGTATTTAGTTGTTAAATGTTATTAACTTATCAATTTACAATATTAAAGGAACCCAATAAAAATGCATGCAATTTTATGTACATATTCTATATATACACACACAATCTAAAGTCTTCTGCAAATTTACCACACCAGGAAAGTCACTGTTTGCATTTAGTTTATACCCTCCCGACATACTTTTCTTTTTTTCTCTCTTTTACTCTCCTTGGCAGCATTCAGGCTGATTGTAGACATATTGCTAACACTCATCTGATTCATCTCTGCTTTGAAACAATTTGTGACTCACAGAAGCTAAGCTAGAAAAAGCCTTGGGAATCCAACTTCTTATTTTACAGATGAGTAAAGTGAGGATGAGAGATGCTTATTGCCTTACCCCGGATCACTCAGCTTGGCTGCAGTAGAGGTAAACTTGGATTCACATCAGGCCAGCACGTTCTGTCATGTAGATTGTGCAATACACAGGAGAGTATGTATATTAACCAAGCCACACACCAAGGCTCAGCTCTGCAGCATCTGGAGAAAGGGGCACAAAAGCACTCTCCACTTACAATACACTTGGAGGACTTCAAGGGCCAGGGGTAGCAGGAGGTGGACAGGAAGATGGCAATGAGAGAGTGTTTCTAATTGAACTGAGGTCCCTGCGGGCTAGCCATGGGCCTGAATCCAGGCTTAGCATTTCCCAAACTGAAGCTTTTTCAGAATCCTTTGTTTCCCACTGCATCTTTCTTCCTAACATTTTAAAAAATAACTTCCAGTTCTATATTACTCTGAATATTACAATTTTTCACATATATATCAAAGAAATTTCAGATCGCATAATTATTCATTTCTGTAGTCCTACTCGGAAAAAAAGGGTGTAAGCAATAGGCAATAAATTGCATTGCTTACTCAAGTGCACACTTGGAAAGAACTGACAGCATGTCAATAATAAGCTCTTCAACTCATTGGCCATGACAATGATCTTCATATCTCCTCCTGATAATCCAGCAAACTGCCTGACACTCTGCTATTTGTTTAAATGAATTTCTATACCACATAATAGGAAATGCCAGTGTTTGACATAACATAAAAGCAACAGTATAATTAGCTGCATCTTGTATTAAGAATAATTTTGATCAGGCAAATTAGAATGTGAGTAAGTGAATCATTTGTATAAATTAGAGAAAATGATAGCTGTGGGTCAAAAGCAACAATCTTGCAATTGATTATTACTTATTCAAGTCTGGACTCCACTATTGATATGCACTAATTGAATCTGAGAAAATTCATCACCAAAATTGAAATCATAACAATACCCCTCTGGGTTTTTCTAAAGGTTAACAAAAAAAAAAAAAGCATAATTGTGGCATAAAGCAAACAATAACTGTTAGCTATGATTATTACTGAAGTTCTGTACTCATAATTTGCATGTAGTTTTATTTTCTTTATAAGATATGACTCTGTACTGATAACTGGGAGACTTGTTTAAGGAGAATCATAAAATACCACAGATTTCAAATGGCCTCTCCCAAAGCCTTATCCCATGAGGTTTACCGGGAGGTTTCTATTTATATAGGTGATGGAAGTTCTGAAATAGAACTTCATTCAGAAAATAAGAGAAATAGATACTTGTCTCTGAGACAGTGTAAAGGTTAAAATAGAAATACCATAATTAAAATATTTTAGTAACTTTCTATACTTCAAAAGTATTCATTTTCCAGAAAAACAGTGTAGCCTGTAGAAACTGTATTCTTATATCTTAGGTGGAAAGCAAATAATGCTGTACTTCATGGGAGCTTCCATTTGAGTTTGGGGGCGTTTCAACCAATCACATCAATGAACTTAATTACCTTGTGAATAGGCACAGGGCTGAGTAAGAGATCAGCTTACAGACAGTAGCAGCACATTTCTTGACTCATCATGTCTCCTCCCCAAACCTACACAATAGGTGAGTTCGAGGGGTGTTGAGCATAGAAAAGGCCTTCTCGGGGCGACCAACAAATCACTAAATTATAACTCTCTGAAAGGCATAGATATGAGCTGAAAAGTTAGAGACAAAAAAAAAAAAAGAAGTATTCTATTTAGTGGGTAAATAACAGTATTGCACATTCCAGACCTGGCATATGCAGGAACTTTTAAAAACTTAGGAAACACTTTTTTTAATATTAGGGAAGGATTCTTACTAAGTGAAAAGAGCAAGGAGCACAACAGTATTATGAAATGATACTTCCATTGTAAAATAGGACGGATACAAATAACAGAAGCAGGCTTATTTATGTAAGTATACGACATCTCTAAGCGCACATGGATGCAAGGAATTGGCAACAGTAGCTGTTGCCTCAGACAAGGCATGAGTGATTGCGGCACATGCATGGCTGGAAGACTGCACTGGATATCCTTCACGTTGTGAACAATGTGACAGCCCTGCTCATTTAAAATTAAATAAAATTCAAGTAACAGTGAAAGATACTTTTTCTCAAATAACATGATGATGTAGCTGCTGCCTATTTCCACCTCTGTTTTCTTCTTATTATCTTAGAAACTGGCATATGTCTCATAAAATTTCTATACCATTACCTTACAGTAAACAAAATCACATCACACACACATACATACCTATACATATATACATACATATATAAAATATATAATATAAATACATATATAGAGAATATAACAAATACACATATATTATATCTATATTTTTATTATATAATCTATATAGAGAGCTATAAATATAGACTGTCTGGAAAGTATACACCCATGTAATCATTCTCATATTGACAATGGCTGGATTTTTTTCCAGATAGCCTATATATATATAAAATCAAGTACTAAAGTTGCATCACTATTTCATATCAGATACCCAATATTTACCTCTACCTTTCAGGCTGATGTTTTATGAAACTTCCTCCTTTCCTGAAGAGACAGGGCCAGGGTCTTCCTAGACCTTGTACTGTGATTTATTTTCTCTGTCTTAGTTTGACCCACTTCTGCATCTTGGAGACTATTAACTCTATGCCCTTGAGGATGAGACTAAATAAAACCTTGCAGGCTCTTGGAATATAAATTACAAGGAACTGAACAAGATAAGTGGGGTCTAGGAAACTAAGTTCCTTTTTCACCATGTAAGTTTTCAGAAGTCTTTCTTTTGTCTTTTTGCTAATCTACGAATGAAAGACCTGGGGAACTGAGGCAACTTTTCAGTGATTGTATTTTTTTTTTCATTTTATAATATTTTAGGTAATTATTTTAAACATTTCCCACCAATGTTCTGTTTGTAATAGGAGAAAATAAATTCATACCCTAGAGCATCTGGGTATTGTGGGGAGAATTTCAGTTGTTTGCTATTGCCCTCCCCCCCAAAAAAAAGATTACAACTTCCAGTAATATATGTATATGTACATATAAGTATAACTGAACTGGAACACGCATGGAAATTTTGCAAGCTATGTCACAAAAATGTGCACCAGAATTGTCTGATGGCCCCCTCTGGTCTATAGCCTACAACACTGTCCACTTTAGTGACAGAAATTTACACATACCAGTATGATTTTGTATCAGAAATAATACATTACATCACAAAATACTAGCTGCTAGCATTTTACTTAACAACTTGTAGAGGCCTTAGATGTCATTTTATTATCTGATGTGAGACCGGTAAGATGTCAGGTACCATTTACTAAATACCTACTCTATGTGAGGTATTTTCCGCTTGTTACATAATTCTCACAATCAACATGATAAATCATTACTAGCACTCCCATTTAGGGGGATGGTAAATCTTATTGGCCTAGTGGCCCATCAAAGATAAAGAGTATAGTACCCCTGATCCAGTTGAGTGCAGGGAACATGGGACAAGACCCTGTATTATACTCATGCCTGCTGCAATGACTCAACTTGACAGCTAGTTTATAGAAAAGGTGACAGAGTACAGACTCAGTTGATCCCATAAAATGTGGGTAGCATCATGCATGTGTAAAGTCACGCAGTTGTGACACTTGACAACCAAGATCCTACACATTCAGGTCTACCTTGAAATCTCAGATCATCACAACTTAGTACAAACACTTGGCCTGGAACAAGTATGGAAACATATTCACTAGGAAGATGATGCTTCAATTCAGACTCAAAGGATGAGCAAGAAGGTGTGAGTCAGACAGAAGGGACAGCATGTACTACAGACTGGAGACCTGGGAAAGATAAGGCGTTATCAGAGAATGTGGTCAAGAAGTGTTGAGTGAATGCATGCACTAAATAGTACGGTACTGCAAAAACGCAAGTGTGACTGGGGAAGGCTGGAGGCTAGTGCCAAGGGAAATACAAGAAGGGGTGACTTAACATAGGGGTTTGTATTGCTAAGTCCCCGTGTTTGTAGTAGGAGCTGAAGGCAATGGGAGCCATTGTTGGAGGTGCAGTGGGGAGTCTAAACGTTCAGATTCAGCTTTTTGAAAGACTGTTCTGAAATAAGCGGGAAAAGATGATTGCATAGGACTGAAACAGAGACAAAAGGTTACTGCAAATTTATTAGAATAACTCAGGCAAGAAGAGCTCAGGATGAGTGAAGACAGGGCAACAAGGAAGAGAGGTGATTCCACGGATGAAAAACAGAGGTGGCAGGGCTTCCTAAGTTGGGTCTTCAAGGACAGAAAGGAGTGACCTGCCTAGAAAACAGCTATTTCCATCTCTGTGAATAAGGAAAAAAGGTATAATCATCCCCTTCATAGAATGCAAATCCTTCATCTTACAAATGAATTGTTATGTACAAAGGAGCATGATAGGCATCTGAGATAGCTGTTTGAAATTTTGCATTTGAAATTTATTTGTACCTGATAAACATTATTGTATCTATCAATTCTAATCAACTTTAAATATAAAGGATTATTCTTTCTTCACTCCCTCCAAAGGCTGAATCTAAAATCATATTCATATCCATTTAAGTGAAGAACACATTTCTCTAAGTTTAAGGCTGAAAAACACTAAGCAACTCAGCTCCTTTTGTTCCCCAGGATAGATTTTAAAAGGAGGGTAAAGTGTTTCCTAAAGTTGTCTGAGAGAAAAACCACTTCACAGATTAAATCGTTCCTTCATTTGGATCTAAGAGAAAAGTGATGGTAGTTTGTCTCCGTAGAAGACAAGCATATCTTTGGGACTTACGCTTTGTGAGCTTGTTTGCTAGACTTGTTTTTCTCCATCTGTTCATTTGCTTTCCTTATTTTATTTATTGATCTGTGAATGGATCATTATTCCTCACCCTCTTTGTCCCCTCACTGTTGATGTTGTTTTCATCAGCTTTGTTTTCCCTTAATTGTTTTCTCACTGCAGTAACCATGCAATAGGGTGATACATTTTTCATTTAATTATGATTTTCTTTATCATGCAAATTTCAAGATTAATAATGGTGTAAGCAGATAAGAAAAAGTCTCTTTTGAGTTTCTGTAGTTTTACCCCATCATGTCACATTATTTAGACCAAATTACTCAGTTCTTTTACAGATACATATTGAAATCATCAGAAAGATGTTGAATTGTCATGTGGTTAAAAAAAAAAAAGTCAGTAGGGGCCAAGTAGCAATAAAGTTAGTAGCAAAATATTCACAA
>PVKE010022286.1:0-25713 GCA_004027555.1 Craseonycteris thonglongyai
GAGAGAGAGAGAGAGAGAGAGAGAGAGAGAGAGAGAGAGAGAGAGAAAGAAAGAAAGAAAGATCTTAAATGTAGCCACAAAAATCCTAACATCTCTCTGTTCATTTTTCTTACTAACCTAAATGGAGATCCAATGTGATACTTAGCTCCAAGAAGTACTTTCCAGGGATGTGGGTTTATTTAACTAAGAGCTACTTTTAGATCTGGATTCCAGTTTTCACTGTGTTTTAATCAGAGGACTGAAGATATTTTAAAGAAAGTTACTACGTTTGGGTGAAGCTCAGTTGAAATTCTGTATTAATTGTGCTTTCTATTGTTTTCTTGTTCCCACACTTATTCTACACTGAAACTTCTAGAGTAAACTCGTGCTCACACAGAAATAACTTGAGCGGAACCATCCACAGGGGCTGATGGGTAGAGGGTAGAGACCCAGGAGCAGAAGCTAGGAAGCTGTTGGAAACTGACTTTCATCTAGAAAGTCAGGGCCTGGGCTGCTTGTCTTGGAGAAAACATGACATTTGTATTGAGGTCCAGAATGAGGATTGAGTGTGAGCAGCAGCATATAGGATATAAAGGCTCTCAGTGATATTTATTAAAAGAGAGAAAAATCTGCCCGTCAGCTTGAGAGTTTATATAATATCCTTGGCTTCCCTGGTCAGTCAATTCTTGTAACCAGGGTTGAACCTGATTATGGTGCATTATTTAGAGCCAAGCATGCACGCTAACCAGGGCAGGCCCCCAAAGGGAGTTAGCACTGAAACCAGAAGGCCTATGTTCACACTGCCAGGAGGAACCTGGGACAGAAGTCTAAGGCAAATAAAATGAAAGAATTAGGTTTTTCCTCATTCACTCCTTATGTCTAGAGTTGGACCAGATGTTTTTTGGGAAAAAAAAAAAAGGCATCTCCATTGGCTAGTAAACTGCCTTTGATGTTTTGGTGATTACTAGATGAATTTGTTTGTTAAAGATCACATCATAAATAATAGCACCACTTGCTCATTTTAATGTAGCATGCTTTTTACATCAAAGCTATTGTTTGCGATTGTCTGCCCATGATGCACAATCTGATTAGTTGAAATACAAATAATTGCAATCTGAATATAGTTTAACGGGATCATGGAAGGCATATCCCACTGTGCAATGCTAAGCAATTTGAATAACTTCCTGATGCCAGGATTTCCTCATCTCTAGACTGGAGATAACCAGTATTCTAAGACTAGTATGAGGATCTCCTTAAATTTTACACACATACCACACACACACACACACACACAAACTTCTTTAATTTCATTTAATCCCACACATATGTATGAGGGCTGTCCAGAAAGTATCCAGCCAGCCATATAATATGAAAAATAGAGGTATTTATGACTGAATTTTGGGGGGACACCCTCATATATTACCACATTATATCATGCTCAGTGACAAAAGGCATGGTCTGTTTTACCCTAAATGTTGCTGTTCCGTTATAAATCTCACCATAGAATAATAAAGTAACACCACTTTTTTTTTTAAGATTTATTTATTGTTTTTGAGAGAGAGAGAGAGAGAGAGAGAGAGAGAGAGAGAGAGAGATACAGAATCAGAGACAGAGAGAAGGGGAAGGGCCCAGAACAGTCTCCATAGCTGAACATCATTGGTTTTTCCACATAGTTTCATTCCACGGGTGGGAGGGGCTGCACAGGGCAGGAACTGGACCGGGGTCTCATTCAGTGAGAACTGAACTGGGGGCACTCCCCAGTTCAGCATACGGGTCCACACAGGCCAGGGCTGAGATTCGATCCTTGGTCCCTGGGGTTGCAAAGTGAGCACTTAACCCACTGAGCCATCCCGGCTTCCCCAACACCACTTTTTAATAGAATATTTTGGAACATTAGATCTATGATTTCTGATCTATAAGTGATTTCAAAGTAATAGGGTAATAATTTAAACATTTTTAAAAATTCAAGCAAAGTGTCTTTTAGGGACTAGGTGTTCTTTTTATATATATAAAGGAAAAAACATCCCTAATTTCAGTGGGCCCAAGAACATCTTGTCATTCGGACTGAGCAGGTCATTGTCTTATAATTTTGTTTTTATTTTTATCAGTTGAAATATAACGTTGAGTTTAGGGACCCACTATTTTACAAGACATGTAGAAAAACTATCAGCATCCTTTCCCTGCTCTCTCATCTGTTTCTGCTTCCATATTTGTAAATATCATGTTTATATCATATGCTTAATTTCATTAATGCTTGCATTAATGCTGAATTTCTCCTCTGCCCATCCTCATCCCACAGATGCAAACAAGCCTGTTACCCTCTCTAGGTATTGCACGTATTGTAGTCTGGGTTTGATCAGTGATTCTCAAATGTTAGCATGCGCCAGCTTGTTATAATACAATTTCCTGAGTTTTACTTCCTTCTAATTCAGTAAGAAAGGTTCAGAATAGTTTGCATTTCAAACAAGTTCCAGGTAATGTTGCTGATGCTGTTTGGTCTAGGGACCATGCTTTAGGGACCACTGGGTGAGATAAATATTTTGTCTTCACCTTATAAATATTCTTTGTAGGTGAATTCTCTATGTCCCCTACAGTTGCTTTCCTCTGTCATCAACGTTTTTATTGTTGTCATTGGGTTAATTGTTCTTTACTCATTTAATTAATTCTTATATACCTATGATTAATTTATACCGAAACTCTCTATCAATGGTGTAAATCTTTTAATGTATTCAGGCTTATTAGGGATTTTTCAATATCATCTTTTTAATAAGTCTTTTTTTTAATTCTAGAATTTTTTGACACACTCCAATGTAAACTAGTTTTCTTATTTGTTTGTTTGGCTGCCACACACAGTTGCCATGCTGTACATCCTACTTTTACCTTTTAAAAATTTTTGTTTGATCATATAAATATCTGAGAATGTCATACCTGACTGAATGATGGCCAAATAAAATTCTATAGGAATTAATTTCTTTTCAAAGCATTTTTACATGATCTTCTGACTTCCAGTATTGCTATTGGGTAATCTGACACCATCTGATTCTTGGTCCTTTTTAAGAAACCAGTTTTCTCTCTGGAAGTTCTAGAATCTTTTCTTAATTGCTAGTGTTCTGGAATTTCAAGGAGTGCTATTGCAGATCTATGTTTGCATCCATAGTGCGTGAAATGGGCTCTTTCAATCTGGAAATTCATATCCTACAATTCTGAGAGACTTTCTTAAGTTATCTCTGGATAATTTCTTTACCTTCCATTTTCTCTGTCCTCTTTTTCTGTGATTTCTGTATATGTATATTGCATATTCTAGAAAGGTGGTCCAATTTTCTTATCTTTTCACTTCCCAACTCTTTATTTTGGTTCCACTTTCCTGAAGACTTTTTCAAATTTTATTTTATTTTTTTCATTTTAATTCTTAACATCTTTTTTTGGCTGTTCTTTCAATAGTCTTTTGTGAAGCAGCTTCTTTTTTTTCTTAACTGAACTGGGGGCCTCACCATATTCGGGAAGCACACCCCAGTTCAGCATGTGGGTCTGCCTGGGCCGGAGCCGGGATTCGATCCTCAGTCCTTGGGGCTTCAAAGCAAGCGCTTAACCCGCTGAGCCATCCCGGCTTTCCCTGAAGCAGTTTCTTTTTGCTTCATGGATGTAATATCTTTTATCTCTTTGAGGGCACTAATATAGATTTTAAAAGTTTCTAATCCCTGTGCTATCTCCATATCCTTCTTGTTGCTTTTTGTGTTAGTTTGTCTATATTTCTGTCTCTTGTAGTGAACTTGCCTCAAATATGTGTTTATTATTGACTGCAAATTTCTATTTAAGAGAGGGTCACTACAAACTGACTAGATGGTGAAGTTGTTTGTCTCTCACAAAACCCTGTACTGCTCAGACTATGGAGCCCTCCTGTCTTCTAAGAGAGAGAGTAAGCGATATGGTAGAGAGGCGATAGGATTTGATATATAAAGATCTGCATGTGGGCTCCTAAATCTCCCCTTTAGAAGCTTCATGAACTTGAGCAGATGTTTTATTCTCTCAGTGTCCATTGGAGTATCTAAAACAGTGCATGACACATATTAGGCATGTGATAGGTATTTGTTGAATGAACAAAAATCCTCAACAGAGAAGTGTAGATCATGGCACCCTCCTTCTCATTTTGTGGAGGTAATTAACAGAGTATGTAAATAAGTCCTTTCAAATTGTAAAGTTCTACTCAAAGTTCAGAGTTCATTTTTATTTCTAGAGAGCTACTAATATGTATTGAACAAGTGCACTATTGTAGGGTGGGCACTGTACTGGTCCAGTGTAGCATATCCTTCATGAAACATGAGCAAGGGTGGTGGCTGTGCTTCTGTAAAATCAGAAGCATTGTCTGAATATAAGAAAAGCTTTGTGTAGAAGAGCAGGTAGGATTCATTGGAGTGGCAGGGTGGAGGAAGATAAGTGGTGTACATTAGCTTTCTCTCAGGAGGAACTTACTGTCAATTAGAACTTTCAATCAAAGCAATGAGCTGTCTTGATAGGTGGATTTCCTGTCCCTAGACAGTTAAGACACACTGTTCCAGGAATGTTGCAAAGGAAATTTCCTGCTAAAGATAGATTATGCCATTAGACTAAATGCTCTCTACTATCTTTTCTCTCTTGAAGATCTTAGTAATTTTAGAATTACAGACTTTAAAGCTACAATCAACATCCCAAATGCCAGAATATAGACATAAATGTTCACAGTCATATTTACTTGGGGTGTTTGATAAATACCTTTTGAAATGAACCAGTAAAGGAACAAAAATTCCCATCATATCTAAATCCTTGGAGCTGAGTCTTTCTGCAGAAAATGGAAATTGATAACTGCTTTGTAAGGTCACAGTCCCCCTTTCTAGGGCAGTGGCTTTATTTGATACTTTCTTGAAGAAATGACAGCCATTGGGTAAATGTGGACAAGGAAAATGGTATGCTTCCCGTAAAAAGCAAGCTTTCTTCCTTGAATGGGCTCACTGCCCAGAAGATAGGTTGATTTGCATTTTATCTGCAGTGCATCACTCATTTATGTGCAATGCTGTAAGGCTGCCAGCCTCTGCCTGGATACAGCCTTGTCCCCTGAGAGAAGCTGCATTCATTTGTAACCCACCATCCAATGCTGCATCGTTGACAAGCCAGCATTTTTATCCTCTTTTACCAAGATGCGCCAAGAAAAGAAACTTTACTGTAGGATCTTCCCTAGCCTTCCAAGGTCACTTACGCAGAGAGCTAAAATAAGAAAATATCATTATATTTATCTTTGAGCAAGAACTTAAAGGATACAATAAAGCAAGAAATAAAAAAGCAGAGGCTTTTAAGATTGAGTTATATATGCAGGAGATGTAAACCAAGTAAGATAATAGCACCGTCTCCCTTTCTCTCTCTTCTTGAAATCCAGGTAGAATTGGTAGATTAAAAAAAATAGTTACCAGTACCTGATAGAGTAGGTATTGTAGGAAAGGGTTATCTACTGTTCTAAGCTTCTGTTGATACCTTTGGCTCAGGCCTAAGGTAAGGGGGCAGAGAGCACATAGTTGCCAGTGACTGATGAACAATGTTAGAATATCTCAACATCAATGGCAACATGCCGCCTACTCAGAGGTTCTGAGTCCTCATCTACCACCTACTTAGATGATCTCATCCAATGTCATGTTTTAAATTACTTCCTGATGACTTCCAAACTTCTGAGTCATGCCCAAATATTTCTTTTGAATTTTAGAAACATACTTCAACTATGTAAGGAACACTTACGTTAGAATGGATCCAATGAAGTAAAAATTAACCTCTCTGTTGGGGAATAGGATAAAGGATTGAAAATCTTCCTTCTCACTTCACCTGTACTAAGGTTTTTTATATACAAGGTATGAGATATATTACACATACAGGTGAAAAACCAAATAGAAATTATACTAGTGCTCTATTATGGATTAACTATTACTTAACACAAACTGTACACAGAACTTAACCCAGCCCTCTCTCTTAAAACTGATTTGGACACTGTGACTTAAGCTTAGATTCTGCAGTGGGATTTCTACTCTCTGTCCTGAATCTAAGTGTTTGGATGAGATCCTAGACCAATTATCTAGTGCCTGCCACCCAGTGATTAGACCCAGTCCATATTGACTTTCCATATTGGAGACCAGAAACACAAAAGTGGAGGAAAGAATATCAGAAAAGGTTCTGAACTTGACTTTGCACATGTTATTGTCCCTCCCATTGAATACCTTCCATCCACTGCCTGATGAATTTCTACTCAGTGATCTGGATCAAGTTTGTCTATTCCGTGACTGGTGGGCTGCATGTGGCCCAGGACGGCTCTGAACGTGCCTCAACACAAAGTTGTAAACTTCCTTAAAACATGAGATTTTTTTCACGATTTTTTTTTTAGCTCATCAGCTATCGTTAGTGTTATTTTATGTGTGGCCCAAGACAATTCTTCTTTTTCCAATGTGGCCCAGGGAGGCCAAAATATTGAATACTCTTGCTCTAGATTAAGCTTAACTATCACCTTCTCTGTGAAAACATCATGAAATATCAAGCTTAACTTATGCAGCTTGTTCTCATTGTATCCTGGCCCTGAACCTATGGCTCTCAGACTTTTTATCTTTTATCCTTCCTGGTTCTACTCTGTATGGGGGGGACTGGCCTTTTCACATTCCCCAGGCTCTAATGTCCCCTGACTTATGGCTAGTGTCAGCTAACCAGAGGCACTGGCCGGAGGTGGAAGTGGGAGGACAGTGGCCACCATCTTCTCCTTCCCCTCTGCCTTGAACGGCTTTTCTAACCATGGCTCTGTCGCTTCTGAAATTCCAGCTCCCTTTAGACATGCTTGCTCTGCTTCTAGCTCCACATGGGGAAATTCCAGCTTTGGTAACACCATTATATTAGTTTCCTGGAGCTGTTGTAACAAATTACTGCAAAGCTGGTGATTTACAACAACAAAAATGTACTCTCTCTCCCAATTCTGGTGGCCAGAAATCTGAAATTAAAGTGTATGCAGGGATATGCTCCCTCTAGCAGCTCTAGGAGAGAACTCATTCTGGCCTCATCCACTTTCTGGGGGCTCCCAGCATTCCTTGGCTTGTGGCCATATCCCTCTAACCTCTGCCTCTGTCTTCACATGGCTTTCTCCTCTTTGCATCTTCTACTCCTTTGTTTTTTTATAAGTACGGTTAAATTGGATTTAGGGTCCACTTGAGTAATTCAAGATAATCTCATTTTAAGATTTCAATATAATTATGTCTACAAAGACCCTTTTTCCAAATAAGGTAATATTCACTGATCCAAGTATTAGGATGTGAGCATATTTTTTCAGGGGTCACATTTCAACCCACTTCAACCACTTCCTCTCTTTGTTTCTCCAGTGTCTGGCTGGTAGGGGCTGTCCACTGTGCAGAATTTCTAGGTTATCTCACTGTCCTCCTTTTAGCTTCTCTGATTTTACCTCTTTTGAATAACCAACTACTTACATTAATTTTTTTCTGTTATGAATAGTTGAAAAGTCTATGATGGATATACATAGTGATTTTTTATAAGTTTCAATTATACAACTGTAATATAATACATTGTCATACTATGTTTACATGTGTGCATCCCCTGGCATGGTGTAAAGTTTCCAAACTTTATTATTTTTCTTTTTGTCCCCAGGGCCTGGCACAATGCCTAGTTTGGAAAGTGTTCAATAAATAATGGATTGTGAATAATGGTGTGACTGTGAATAAGGAAAATATGCTTAATAGATCTAAAATCTGGGATGACTATGTAATATGTCCATTGAACTATTGAAATAAAATATTGTTGTCCTACAAAACAGCAATGCTTGGAGAGAAAAAGATATTTCTGTGGGTGGGTAAATTATTGGGTTTTACGACTCTACTATTGATAAAAACCACAAAACAGAGTGGGTCCAGCAGAATTTTATAAATATTGTTTAATACCTTCCTATCTCTTAGTTTCACACAATGCAATATTCAGCAATCTTTTAGTGGGCACCTTTCAAAATTACTTCACATCAAATACCTTCCAAACTTTCCTTCTTGCTACCCACAGTCAACATTCCTAATAAACAATCTGCTTCTAATTTCCACTAAGAATTTTAAATATGGAGGTATGTGGTCTTTATAGATATTTATTATTATTGTTTGATATGTTATCTTTTTTTTAAAGATTTATTTTATTATTGTTTTTTGACAGAGACAGAGAGAGACAGAGGGACAGAGAGAGACAGAGACAGAGACAGAGGGAGGGAGGAGGGCCCAGACCAGTCTCCATAGTTTTATGTCATCAGTTTTCGACATGGTTTTGTTCCACACAGGTGGGCGGGGGTCATGCAGAGCAGGAACTGGGCTGGGGGCCTTCCACGTAGGAAACACACCTCCTCCAGCCAGGGGCCAAATTGGGGGCAAGAACCAAACTGGGAGCGTCCCACATGGAAAGCACACTCCAGTTCAGCATGTGGGTCCACACGGGCTGGGGTCGGGATTTGATCCAGGACTGCAAAGCGAGCATTCAACTCATTGAGCCATCCTGGCTTCCCCTGTCATCTTTTCTATAGACTGCAATCTGGGCAATCTTCTAGAATTAAAGCTCTGGTTAATTTACTCCCTTTTTGCAAGTCTCTGGTGACTTTCCATTGTTTACTAAAAATTTACAAAGTGACGTTTAAAGTTCTCTTTCCCCCTTGAACAGGCTAATCTTTCCTACCATCCCTGTGGTCTTTTGTGCACATATCTGTGCACTTTGTTTAATCCTCTATGTCTGAGGAACTTTGTCACTAGTTCTACTTGTCCTAACTTTCTTTGTTTTCAAAGCTGTGATTATGCTGACCTGGTTAAACCTTTAAAATTAGATAGATATGGGTTTGAACCCATCTTCTACTGTTTATTGACTTTGCATTAACCTGAGAAATCCATTAATCTCTTGGACTTCAGTTTTTTGTTTTTTTCTTATCTGCAAAATGGACACATTTATCCCTAACTCAGAATTTTATTTCTAGGATTAAGTGAAAAAATAGATATGATATGGTTGTCACACAAATACTTAAAGATGCTATTATTCTATCCTTTTGTCAAAGATAATTTTCTCATTGAATTTTTTCTTGATCTTCCAAACAAGGTTCTTACTATAAAACTCTATAATACATTTTGTTTTAGTACTCTTTTAGCATTTAAATGACCTAAAATTAAAATTATTTACCTTTTTCATCAAACCCACTCTTGAAGAGAGTAACTGTGTTTTACATTTTTCTGTATCCTTTAAAACCATGAGCCCTGTGTGTGGTACATAGTAGGTACTCCAAAAATTGTTAAATTGCGTTCATTAATTACCAATCCATTGAACTGATAAATTGCAGTATGTTCCTGGTCTCTGTGCCCTGTTCTGCAGGGCTTTGCTCAACACATTAATCTTAGAATTATAGGGAATGAGGGCCCTGAAGCTGCAGTGTCTCAATTTCATTATGTTATTGAGATAGCTGAGAGGATGGGAAACAGAATGGTATTTAACCATTTACTAGTCATCAAAAATTCTTTTTATTTTCTCCGAGTAGTTGACAACATGCTGATAATTTTGTCCCTCCTCCAGAGGGTGGAGGAAAATTGGAGAGAGGCTTTCTGAAGCACTGAGGTATATGTCTTATAATTTCAGAAGCATACATTCATTTAATAAAAGCTTATGAGGGTAGGGTCTGCAACAACTACCAATCAGTTTGGGTCATTAATCAGTCTTGAAACAAACAATAACCTAAACTACCTTTTTTTTTCCCCAGTAAGTCAAAATAATTTGGAGTCAGAGAATATAATAAAATGCATTATCTTATTTGCTTATGTATACATCAGAATACTTATCATTTAACTCCCTTTATTCACTTATCCATATTATAAGAATTAAGCACATGGTATTTAAAAGAAAGTATTTATCCAGTAGAGCCTACCCTATACTATTTCTTTGCAATGTTTTATTAATATGTAGGATTTATATTGCTTGGAATTGTAAAGTAAATCATATATGAGTTAGATGCCCCTTAGTTCCTTCCACTGTAGAGTTCTGGGAACGCTCTGCCCAGGTGGCACCTGGGTATTGACTTCCCTGTCCACAGGAGTGAACTTGAAATGGCCTCACCAACCTTCCTGGTTGATTGATTGCTGACCCACCAGTGAAATGCATGAAGAGAACCCGTAAAGTTGTCCTGTTGTTATGGTGACCAATACATGTAGGTTGCCCTGTTGCCATAGTAATCTATAATGCAGTGACACCACATAAATCAAACATGTTTGTGTAAAATCCTATAAAAATAATAGCCCAGTGAGCCCTGGCTGGAACTCTCAGCACTCTTGGAACTCTTGGAACTTTCCAATGGGGATGCTCACTGGACACCCCTGAAGCCAAGGTGCTGCCTTGGTTTCCCTGCACCTTGGAAACACGCTTTGGGTGGTGAAGACTTGCTGTTACTTTATCTCTTACCTTTCTCTACTCTGTCTGTCTTACCTAATATTTCAATAAATAGTGTTTTGCTGCCTCAACTCTGTCTCAATGTGCATGGTGAATGTGTGTTCGATCTCCAAATTCTGTGGCCACTTAAGACGTAGCCCCTCATTGCTATAGGAATATGTTTGTTACAATGTTACGCTGATGTTTGATCTTAATATTATTTTCCTGAAATTGTTGTTACTAATAAGCTAACCTTAATAACAAATTATAACTACCATTAGTCTTCCTTGTGCATTAAGGTGTATTCCTTCCTGTTCTGTGCTAACTCTGGACATTTAGTGTCTACAGTATCCAGACCCAACCGAACGCCCCGTGGTGCTGATCAGCTGTACCACACCTGGTATTATTGAGACGTCCCATACAGGGGTGATATAACCTCCAGTTGATGCTCCTCTGTAATTACCACAGTAAGACTGCCAGGTGGGTCAGGGCAGCCACCACGAAGCTTGCCAGGCCATCCTCTCAGTGACTTCACTGTGTGGACCCGTGAATGTATGATGCAGGGACTACTGGGTCATTCTGAGTGTTGTCTACTGCACATGATGAGGGCATGCAATATGTTCACAATCATTAATAAAAGTATATTTGAGTTCTAATAACTGTATCTTAGGCTGGTTTCAAAACTATGCATTGTTATGCTGAAGCACTTTAAGTTGAAATCAGGAGACCCATTCCCACCTTTCTTTCACCTTCTCCGCCAGGCACATCATTAAGGGATTGTGAGAATTTCATTTGCAGAGACACTAGGTAATGCCTTAGAGTCCTATTTAAGGTTTCGTTTGATGGACCTCATGGCTATACCTCATTAACATACTTCGCTGATGAATTTCTCAGATGTGGTTTATATTGGAAACTTTGATTCTTTTGAATCCTACCACTTCATAGAAATAGCTCTTTCAAACATTACCAATGGATTCTTCTTCCCTTTTAAAATAGATTTATTGATATTTTATTTATGCACTATAAAATTCAGTCAATTTTAGTGTGCAATTCAATGATTTTATTATACCTACATAACTGTCCAGTTATCACAATAATATAATTTAAAAATATTTATTTTTACAACCCCAGAGAGAGACTTCATACCCAATAGCAGTCATTCTTTACTCTGCTCAATCTCCTTCACCCCAGACAAATACTAATCTACTTTCTGTCTCTAGAGATTTGCCTATTCTTTACATTGCATATAAATGAAATCATATAATATGTGGTCTTTGGCGACTAGATTCTTTCATTTAACATGTTTTAAAGGTTCATTTATGCTGTAGCATCTATCAGTATTTTATTCCTTTTTATTGACATAATATTTAATTGTATGGATATAACACATTCTGTTTATCCATTCATCAGTTGATGGATATTCCATCTCTGCCTATCATAAATAATGCTACTGTGAATCTTTGTGTACAAGTCTGTGTATGGATGCATGTTTTCATTTCTCCTGGGAAGATATCTAGGGGGTAGAATTGCTGGTTCATATGGAATCTCTATGTTTAACATTATGAGAAACTTTCAAAGTATTTTCCAAAGTGAAGGCACATGAATGGGTCTTAGTTTTCCAATGTGAATATTGGTCTTCTATTAGTTTTTATCATTGACTGTAGTGTACCATTTTATACGGATGATCATCCTTTTACTTATAACTCTCTTTATTTGGCTTTGTGATGCTTGGCATCCTGGTTCTTATCTTCCCTCTTGTCTTTTCTGCAACTCTTCCCCATCCCTGCATGCAATTTTTGTTTCAGCTTTTTCTGTCTAACTCAGCAATTTCATTCAGCAAAGGATATTTCACTATCTAGACTTATGGAGACTCAGATCAGTCAAAACCACAATTTCAAGCCTCCTGAACAGTTAGACAATTCTGATTGTTCTCCAGCACTTCTGCCTAGCTGTCTGGTTTTAAATGCCATCTGTCCACCAGAGGGCTCATCATCTGCTCTGTGAAAACTGTCCTTACCACTTTCTTTTTCAATGCCTCTACTCTCCCCTCAATTCAGACTTGAAAGTTCAGTCATTATTTTTCCTTCCTCTCCTTTGTTCCTCTTGCTTGATCAGTTTGCCAACTCCTGTCCATTTTATGTTTCTATCACCCTCCAAGAGAGTCCATTTGTCCACATTATCCTCCCCTTGCTCTACTGTGCTCAAGCGCTATGATTGCGCATTTTGAATTCCATATATTCTTTTTAATTGGCCTACCTGAGTATTGTTTTTTCCTTTTCCTTTATTCTTAGATTTTACATTTACACCTTTATACTTCAAATGCATCCCTGTGACTCCTCTGTTAACAATCTTCAAAGGTTCTATATTGTCCTCTGAATAAAGAACAAATATCTTAGCTGTATGTTGAAGTCTCCCATAAATTTTTCTAGTCTTTTCTCCACTGAGCTCCTTATAGAGTATGTGTTGGAGTCAGTCTCAACCTCAGTTCTGGGCTGTTTGCTTATTTATAATGTGGAGGAAAGAAATAATTGTTTCTGTAATACCAAGCTTTGTATTTTCCTGCCTCCGGCTTTGTTCATGCCTCTCCTTGGGCTGCCCTGTCACTGAATCTAAGTGGGCCAATTCCTCAAGACCCTAATAAAATGTGCCCACCTCCACGATGATACTGATGATCTCACTAGACTGAATTTATCGCACTTCCCATTCAACTCTCACAATGTCATTTTCAATTATGTATGACAGTCACTTTGCTCCTTAAATCTATAGTCCTTAAAGGGCAGAAGCTGTGGCATATTTATCACAATTAGAACAGCTACTATTTCCTGAGTATTTACTATAGAACCCAGGCACTGAGCTAAGTATTTTTTATGTAAAATCTTCTTTATTTATCAAAACAATCCTCTGAAACAGGCATATTTTTAATCCTCATATTATAGATGAGGCAATTAATGCTGGGAGAAGATAAGTAACTTCCCAGAGTCTAAACAGCTTCTAAATGGCAAAGCTGGAATTTTAGCCTTAATTGTCTGACTATAAAGTTCATGCAATTAACTATGATACCACTTTCTCTACAACACCGAATTTAATAAATGTCAGTTAAATGAATAAAAAATGGCCAGTCTGTGCTGCTGAAAAGATGCATAAGGTTTAGTAGTTAGAGTTTAGTTCAAATTGAGGTTCTAATGCTTTCTTTGGAGTGAATCATTTACCACGTCTGGGCTGTTTGTTTATCTATAAGACAGAGGAAAGAGATAATAGTCTCTGTATCACATGGTGTTGTGTAAAATGAAACAGTGAACACCATGGCATGTACTCATAAGTTCTCAGTAAAAATTACTTGATAATAATAAAAATAAAGTTCTATTTTTATGAGTCCTTCTTGATAAGGTTGTCTGTCTTTGGAAATAGTAAGATGAAAGGAGAGGCATGTACCTGTAGTACCTACAACAATTTTACAAAATTCATCCCACCAAGAAGTAAATTTGATTATCCACTATGCAAAATCAGTCATAGACAGACTTAAAATAAAATTAACAAACTATATGGCACTTCATAATTGAGTGCTTGTATTTCATTCACATATCAGCATATCTATCTATCTATCTATCTATCTATCTATCTATCTATCTATTATCTATACTTGTGTTTAATTATAATATCATTACATTGACCAGGTACCTCTGTCACTGGGTTTCTAGGAGTGACAGGGGCATAAGTTAATCTTTATTCAGACACTGACCTTCTTGCTTGAGCTGCAACTTCTTTATATCCCTTAAGTAGACTCAAATATGCAAATAAAAATTGGTCTTTTTTCTTCTCATTTTGCTTCTCTGTGTTAATCCCTCCTCTTTATCATGCTGAACACAGTGATTCATCATGGCATTTCAAATACTTCTGAGTATTGGTGTCCAAAGAATATTGTTCCCATTTAGCAAAACCATTCATCAAATAAAAATTTAAATTATAATAGTATATGAGTATACACACTTTCACTAAATTGTTCTAATTTTTTAATGTTATTCTTGATTTCATAGCATAAATGCCCCTTAATGTTTTATAAGATCTCATCACTAATCTATGGTTGAATAAATACTGAGTCTTATTTAAATTTCTTAGATAAGACCCCATTCTCAATACCCTTTTCTCCATAAAAACAAACAGATGACCAAAATTTGTTTGAGAGACCTGGGGGTAAATAGACAGTTCTGAAACAGGGGGTAAAGAGGAGAAAGAGAGAGTGAGTGTGACATAGAAATACAGAGTTAATTTTGTTCTCCCTTTGGGCCATCTGAATATTGGTAAGTTATATTAAGATGTCATAATAAAGATAAACTTTATCAGTATGTTTCCAAGTCCATGGTTGGAAAATTGTAGGTGAAGAATTTTTTAGGCAATTCTCATTCTATTGACATTCAGGCAAGAAGTGTGCTATTAATCTTTTAAAATTACAGTGGCATATGAAATCTTATGTACATCTTGATTTATTCAATTTGGGTTTTTGTATTCTAATGGGAAATCTAAATTTCAATCTTTATAACCTGGAGGGATTTCATAAATGCAAGATGCAATTTGGAAAACTGAATAACTGTTAAAAGCTTTGTGCTTTAAATACCTTCAGAAAAATCTAGAGTAAACATCCAAATCATCTGTTTCAATATTAGCAGCTAAAACATGTAAAGACTACATCTCATTAAATATGCTTTTAATGAAGTCATTGATATGACAAGGTGACATTTCCTGTGCTGTGATTGCCTGTGGAAAGAGTGCTTCATTGATCTGGAGACAATCACGTTGTACAAGGATCAACGGTGCAGAGTTGCTTAGTCCGTCCCTGCTCGTCTATGTGAGGCATCTACTGAAAGATCTTTATGCTGCGTGTGTTATAGGTAGGAAAGGAATGAGTAGGGGAACACTGATAGTATCACTGGTCTCCAAAGGTTTCTTATTCTGTCATCAAGGAATGCTTTTCTGTCATGCTTATTAACTTCCTCCAAACAAAACACCCCAGATACCCTCATCAGAAAACAGTAAACAGAACACACACACAGACCTAAAGGAGGACCCAACCAATCCCAATTGTGTATTGTTACCTGTAACTTAATTATAAAGCTTATTGTTTCATCCAATGTCTCTTCACAGAGAACAATTTCTTTCCATATAATTAATCTGGACAAAATTCTATAAAAAGGTACATAATTTAAAACTTTTATGTGACATTTGGGAGAAAATCACATTTTGCTTATATTTACATTTGTATTATTCTATATAGTACCAAAAAAGACAGGGAGTATATGCCATGTATATGAGCAAAATCTGGACAAATAATAGCTAAGGCTAATTCAGTACTTAACAGCTAACTGTGCACTTTTTTTACAAGCATTACTGAATTGATTTGCACTACTTGGCCAGAAAGTAGATTGAATGGAAATTATTATTTCTGTTTTGCTGGGCTTGAAATATTGGAGGGATTACATACATTTATTTAGAAAGTAGATGGGAAATTTGAAACTTGAAACCAAGTTTACTGACTATAAATCTTGTTTTTTCCCCCAGTTTTAACAATGCATCAAGGAGAATATAAACCTATATGAACAGACAATAGTACAGAAGAAAACCTTCTATACAGGGGTAGTCTGAGCATCTTTTGTCTAGAAGCACATTCCCAATGGTGGTGTGTACTACCAGGCTTAGCGAGGAAGACTGCCAAAAGGTGTCTCATCTTATGGAATTTGGAACTCTGGTGGCTCCTATAAAACATAATTTAAAAAATGCATTTTATTGATAATAACTCTATATTTAGGTTTTATGCCTCAAATAAACATGGAAAATTATTTAATAAATAATTAACTAAAAACAATGAGCAGCATGATTTCTTTAATTTTTATTCTATATGGATAAAATTTAGAAAGCTGTATTAATTATAGTTTTCTCAAGAAAATAAAAATTTTAAAGAATTAATTCCAGAATATTTATTGCTTGCTATATAACTTTTTATATACCAAGGATACTGAAATGATTGACATAATTATTATACTCAGGAGGCTCAGTCTTAAAGGAGATAAAGGTATGCAACTTATAAATTATGGTATGATTTAGATGACATGATAAGTCAATGATGGATGTATAGAGGAAGGAGAGAGTAACCATATCCTACAGTATCAAAGATGGCTTTCCAAAGGCAATGACATCTCCATTGGATTTTAAAGAAAGAACAGGGCATTCACGGAAGAATGTTGTCATTTCTATCAAGGAATAATGGGTTCTGGGAAAAGTTTTGTATATTTATTTACCATCTGTATGTCTTTGGTGAGGTATATGTTAAGGTCTTTGCCCCATTTTGCAATTGGGTTGTTGAATTTCTCATTGTTGTGTTTTAAGTGTTAATGTTATTTAATTTTATTTTTTCAATAACAGTCCAAGTAAAAGTCTCCACTATTTTTTGGGAAAGGGCAATTGAATCATAATGTAACCTTCTGTTATTGCTCTTTTGTATTTTCCCTTCTTCTGTCAGATGAAGATACCTAGTACTACCCTTCTGAAGACCCATTAAAATGATCTGAGTGTATCTTCAAAAGTACTTTGAGATAATTGAATGAATGATTAAAAGAGAAAAGATAGTTATCAGCTAGTCTCTCACCTATAAAATGGAATTTTATGTTTTCAAGCACACACGAGAACAGAAAATACCACGTCTCATAATGTATTTATTATCAGAAGGATAGTTTATGATTCACCTCTTACAACACAGAATAAGCAGATTCAAGTAATTCTGTACATTGATGGAGTCATAAGATAAAATTGGTTGATACAGAGTGTCAAAAATGTCTCCATTTATATTGTTAGTGTAGGTTTTACTAAATAAAGTAAATATTTACATGAGTCTGTGTTTCATGTGGTTAAAATGGGACTGACTCAATGTTGAGAGAGCTCATGTTGAAGAAAAATTCTCAAAAGAAATGAGCAAATAAAAAAAATAGAACTAACTCTACGTCTGTTTTCTATCTGGGAACAACAAACTACAATGTATTATATTTCCCAAGACTTCTGATTACATCAACAATTTTTAAATTCTAGTTTTTGCAATTAATCATATATACTGAGAAATATACCGTAAGCTTTCCTCTCTTTGGTTGCAAGGAGAACTCTAAAGGGGGGTGCCAAAATAGGTTTTAATGGAAAATTGTAGTCAATTGGTGTCAGTCTTAATTCTGGAAGCAAGAATTATCTTCTAGCATACCTGATGGCTTTTAAGAATACAATAAGAGATACAGAGTAAAAAAGAAATACCATATTTAAGAAAATTATATTTTAATGGGTTTTAGCTCTACTCCACATTGCTCATGTTTCCTGATTAAAAATCATTGATTCAGAAACTTCCAATTTAAAATGTCATCTAGCTATAAGCCTCTGGTGAATATACTCCAATTTCTTACTAAGTGCCCATGTGCAGAAATATATAGAACACCAGAAGATGGCAATCTTAAGACTGACAGATAACCTACCAGAATCTGTAAGGAGTTAACTGGGAGCAAACTGAATCAAGGCAATAAAAAAATATTTATGCAGTAGAATGAACATTAAACCTATTTATAAAACCATTTCTCCCTCTCTGCCCTCCTGTCCCCTACCAGGCACACTTAAACACTCAACATCTGGTCCTATTTGTTCTGTATTGAGCAGAATATGATGTTATGTTTTACTGAAAGTGGACAACACTATTTTCTAGTTTCTAGCGCTGGTACATATTTTCTCCAAATTTTATATTTCTCTGGTTTTCAGGATGTTTTGAGAAAGAAGGTGGCTTAGATGTTTTTATTCAAGATGTCATCATTCTAGGATGTGCCTGCCCTAATCTTTCTCTTTAAGAAAAATCTCTTTTTAGATAACTTAATGAACTGTTCACCATCATTTCCATCACTTACGTCAACTCTTAACTTCATGATCTATTGCTTAGAATAATTTGTGTCATAATTTACTCCATTAGCCTGCTGTTCTCAGGCTGATTTCATTTCATCTTTACTTGGATTAGTAAGTACCCAGTTTTGATTTGATTTGATGCATTAGTGAAAGATTTTAAATCAAATTAGTAAAACACATTCCTTGTTGGGCTATTAATTGTAATCTTCTCAATTGCCTTTTTAAAAAGATACCAAGAAAATTTAAATAGGCAAATAGACTTTCTAATTATACATCAGCATTTAAGAAAGATCAAATGTATTTCTGTGTGTTCTTTTGGAAGGTGATTAGGAGACCTCCTCTTTAGCCACAGCTCTGTCATTACCTGTTTGTATGGCATTAGCTTCCCTTTATTTTACCTATAAAACAATTGTTGAAACAGATTATCTCTTCCTTTTTTAAAACTGACTAATTTTTAGTAGGAAGAGGTTAAATATTCTAGATTTTGTCTCAAGCAGATGGAAATAAGTTAAACAAAGTTTCTGCTTGGGAATCCTAGAAAACAAATGGTAGTAACACAAGAATAAATCTTACTACGGTATTTAAGAAAGTAACTTCATAACCCAACATTTCACTTGAATGTCATAGAATTTGGCCATCGGGGAAACCTCTGTTCTGAGAGTCTGTGGCCTTTCAAGGATAAGGGGAAAGAAGTGGCATTCAGACAAACACAATTCATTAGCACGTCTCATGTTCTTATTAACATAGGTTTTCATTTTCCCTAAAAGCCCTTCAAATCTTCACAGCAGAAGATATTTGATGCGTCATGAAAGCATTTCACACCTCACAGAGCTGATATAAGGGGACAGAGGGAGAGTCTAGGTGGAATTAAACCTGGGTCAGAAAGCTGAAATTTGTTGTGAGCTGTTCTTGAAGCTTAACACATTATAAATTTATGCATTGCATATGGCAAGTGAGGGTGAATTGGAGATTCTAGCAGGCCAGATTTCCTGTACATAAGTAGATTCTTCCATGCAGAAGAGAGGAAAATGTAAAAGCATAACATTGAAGACAGTTTCTCTCAGTGAGAAGAAATTATAGCTATTTTTACATTAATTTTTGTGATAAAATGGACATTAATTAAGATATACAATATCCTTCTTTAGTTATTATGGTTTTCTTTGTATTACATTCATGAACTATTCTGAAGGTAATTTCATAAATCAGATTAGAAGAAAGGTTTGTTAGAATATATTCAGATCTCTGCCAAAATCTATAAGGACTGCATCTAGAAATCATAAACGTTTTGGGTTAGTTTAGACAAAGATACACAAAGAAGAAAAAAATAACCTATGAAGTGGAAATAACAAGCAGGTCAAGAAAAAGATATTCGTTGTCTGCACCTCCTGTTAAAATGAGTAGTTGAGAGCTCCTAGGTGCATTTGATACCTTGAGGTCTTGCTGAGAATGCAGCTGCTGGCTCTATATATAGACTTAATTCTGATGCCGAGGGAATAAAAGCGTACATACCGTAGTAATGAGATTACTGGGACAGCTCCCAAATCGAGACAGCTGAGCCAAATCAATATATGCATTTTTCTTCTCCTTAAAACTGCAGAGCTCATTAGAAAGGCCAATATACTTCGTAGTTAGACCTCTGGAAGTTAGAGATGGCAGGTCAAACTCCCTCTAGCATTTTGCAAATTAAAAAAATTAATGCAAGGATAATTTCAAAATAGGACCACACTATCAAAATGACAATTTCCCTGGGATAAGAATTCCTATTTTTCTTTTTAAAAATTTCCTTATGCGTTTCTGGCATGTGGATTGTACCGTTTTTTGACCAATATGCTATGACAGGAGACGACACCACATGGTACAGTGGAAAGTGTAGGGACATTTAAGTCAAACATATTGAAGGTTAGAATCCCAGGTACTCTGTGAATTTGCTGTATGGCCTTTCGATATTCACTTAACTACACATTAAAACAAACTCTTTTTCCATCTATGTAAAAGTATACATTTGAAAAAGACAACTTTCTGACATAATTTAAATTTTAAGAAAATAATGCTGTGGATATATATTCAGGTACCATGATAAGCCTTGCAAGATTATGTTTACAATTGAAAATAATAAAGGATTGCTTAAATTACATATATGTTTATACAGGTATTATTCCATAACTGCTTAAATGATAATTTAATGGAAAAAGGTTCAAGATATATTATTTAATTAAAAAAACAAAATTTACCTAATATATATGGTTGGCATTGTCTGATACATATTTATACACACATATGTACGTATCATGTGTAGAAACAAACATCTACTCAATTGTGGACAGCAGTAAATTGTGTGATTATGGATGATTAATTTTTTTCTCCCTATTGTTTCTCTGTATTGAGTTGTCTACAGTAAACATAGTATTGGCGAATGAAGAATAAAATTAAACAATAATATTTCATCAAATAGCAAAATCACTGAGGCTCTCTTTAACTGAACAAAGCAATAGCATAGTATGTAAGTTGGTAAATGGAACCTGCGTTCAGTGAGAAATCCTGAAGCACACACAATGAAGCCCAGTATGTAAGAGGCCCAGAATGGGAAGACGCAGTCTGGAGCTGGATCTGATTAAGGAGACACATAATGAATCACCCAAACATTCATAGACTCTTTAAAAAGGTCTGGCACACAATAGAGAGGGATAGGCAATTTTGTAGCAATAGACAAAAAGGGCACTTTTACCTGGAGCAACACTTCTGTAATAATACCCGCATCTTCTGTGGAGAAGCAGTAGAGTAAAATGGCTGAGTACCAAGGTCTGACATTAGCTAGGTCTGGGTTCAAGTCTTCTCTTTACTGTTTACTGGTCATGTGACCTTGGTCACCTTCATATGTATGAAACTTATTTCCTCATCTGTTAAAGGGGAATAAGAAGAAGAATGACAGGGAAGCCAGGATGGCTCAGTGGGTTGAGTGCTTGCTTTGCAGCCCCAGGGACCAAGGATCAAATCCTGGCTCTGGCCCATGAAGACCCATATGCTGAACTTGGGTGTGCCACTTGTGCTGGAGACCCCCAACTTGGTTCTTGCCTCCTGGTTTGGCCCCTGGCTCAAGGGGCCGTGCCTCCATGTGGGAGGTCCCCAGCCCAGCTCCTGCCCTTCACGGACCCCGCCCACCTGTGTGGAATAAAACCATGTGGGAAAACTGATGACATGCAATTATGGAGACTGCTCTGGGCCCTCCCCACTCTCTCTATTTCTTTCTTTCTGTCTCTGTCAAAAACAATAAAATAAATCTTAAAAAAAAAAAAAAGAAAGAATGTTATCTTGATCACGTTTAACTTTTATGACAGGCTTACTCTGTTCTAAGCTTTTCTTGTCACTTCCTCCTAAAGACTGAGACTTGTCTACCTAAATTCTGTAAAGCGTTTAGTCTGATGAGCAAACACGTAGTACATGCTCAATAAATGCTGGTTATCAATATATTTACAGGTAAATAAAGTACAATTATTTATTTAATAGACTATTGTTTGTGTCTATAATTCACACAGTTCTATATTATCAACAGGGAGGGATAGAAAGATAGAAAGATGAATAAGATACTTCCTGTGGTCCCAAGGAGTCTGTATTATTAAGGAGAGCAGAGACATAGGAAGAAATGCTGAGCAAAGTGTCAGTATGAGAGGGGTCCAGCTCAGGGTGTCAGATTGAGCCCAGTCTGTTTGCCATGGAATTTCCTCCCAAGTCCTTGTCAGTGGTGTCATTCTCCCTGGGGATTGGGGACAGGTGGATACACAGACCGGAAGGGGTCAGTCACCTCCTAGCCCTATTTTCATATAGGATGAAATTGGAGCAAATATTTAACTTCTACTTGGAAGTGTATCAGAGTTGATAGACCCCATTTAACTTAACTGGATCTGAATGTCAAAAAATATTAGTCCCCACTGACAAGATAAAAGAGTTGTTTTGTTATTTTTTCTTCTCCTTAAGGGATTTACTGTCTCTGATGACACTTAAAAAAAAAAGGCACTTTTTCCCAACATGAAAAAAAATTGGTCCATAAGTAAGAGATCTTTGAAGGTTTAAAAATCACATTACCTGGTATATGCATTGTTCTCTTATACTTTTGGAAGTACATTTCTAGTCTTTCCACAGCCCTGGGAGATAGTGAAGAGCAGCGTTGTTAATCTCATTTTGTTGATGATGAAAATGAGATATTTTAAGGCCAAATGACTTTCTTTAAAATCATGTAAAGTAGTAGAATTGGGTATAGGAGCCAGACTCTTGATTCTCTTCCTTAAATTATTTCATCTTCATCAAACTCAAAACATAGTTTAAAGCATTTTATAAAAACACTTTACATAATTTTTCTATTCAAAGATACAGCATTACAACAGGGCCTCCAATTTTTAAGCTGGTCAAGAGGTTTTGTGAAAAAGCCATTCTGCCATTTCACAAGCCAGCGTTGCAGTCCATGCCTAACACTGGATCATTCCTCTCCACAGGCCCTACGCAAAGCACAGTAGAATGGAAGCAGTCTTCAATCTTGCTGGACCAAAGATTTAGAATCACAGGCGCAACAAAGTTCTACTTTCTATGATGTGCTAAAGCGCTCTGCTAGCACAGTAGAGATTGAAGATATGGTAATTTGGCATTTGTTAAAATATTCTTCCTTGCCTAACACTTATAAGTATGGCCTGTGAGTAAAACGGAAGTTGCTTCTCAAAAGGTGTGCAAACATGTTAAAAGACTTTGCATGAATAATGCTGGAGTATTTGACATCTCTATTTGCATACAGAGAGATTAGAATATTATTCCTCAGATATTTGCCATATGGGGGAAGATATCATTTCCAGCTGTAGGATTTAATATGTTCATACAATTAAAAAAACAAAACAAAACAAAAATAATAAACTAATTAATTTCCCAAATTTCAACCACTTCATGAAAGTAATTTATTCCATAGGAAGACTGTTAACAACCCAAGAAAAGTCATTTAATCTAATGTTAATTTTTTAATTATATATAGACACTCTATTACTTTATTAAATTTGAAATTAGTCTCTCTATGGTGATTAAGAATAGAAGTGGGTCCCTATACATTTTCTTGAATCTAAAACAGCAAAGACTTGGGGATGCCAGGATAGCTCAGCAGTTGAGTGCAGGCGTCACAATAGCATGGTCCCGGGTTCGATTCCTGGCCCCAGCCTGCGCAAACTGAACTCCCATACAACTGGCAACCATCAAGACGGCTCAGCGGTGCAGGTCCCCGCCTCCCATGCTGGAGGCCCCCAGTTTGGTCCCCTCCTGTGCAGCCCACATCCTCTGTGTGGAGTAAAACATGTCACAACGAATGATGTACGTACATCTATGGAGACCGCTCTGGGCCCTCCTTCCTTCTTCCTTTCTCTCTCTCATCTTTCAAACAAGAAACTAAATCTGTACAAAAACAGCAAAAATATTTTAAAAAGTAAACTGTCATATACATATACCTAAGAAAATCATATAAATGTAGAAAAGCATAAAAAAGAAAATAAGCACTTATAATCCTACAACCAAAAAGACAAATGCAGTTATCGTAACATTGCTATCAAACTTAGGATGTTCCAAACAGGAATTTGGGGACAAATCACCAGTCATAAAGACACGCTCCTCTGAGTAGCTGTGACTTCTCTGTACGTTTATCTTCTTCATGATAGCAGATGGTTGAGATTCCACTTATTGGGTTCCAAGATCCTCCATTTCTAGAGGTAAGTCTAATTTATACCTATTTAATTCTGAGTTTTACCCCATGAACTAGCCAGTTTTCTCCAGACTTTACCCTAGGGTTTTTCTTTTTTCTTCCTACTCTTTCTTCCTTCCTTCCTTTCTTCCTTCCTTCCTTCCTTCCTTACTCCCTCCCTCCCTCCCTCCCCCTCCCTCCCTCCCTCTCTCTCTCTCTTTCTTTCTTTCTTTGAAATTGTATGACTCTTCATTTTTCATCTAAATGATTATTTCTACTTTTCTTCTCCAGCCCAGGTAATTCCTTTAAACTTAAGATCTTTATCCAACCACCTATGAACATATTAAATATCCATCTGTATGTTTTCTAATCATCTCAAATTTGACATGCCCACATACCTCGTCCTTTGTTCCCTAGTCATGGTATCCTCCAGTATTCCACATTTCAGTGATTGCATAGCCACTCAATTATGGCTCAAGCCAGGAATATTTTTGAGAAATGCTTCTCTTTCACCCATTGTATTCAATGAATTACCTATCCATTACCAAGTCTTTGCCTATCCATTATCTTTCAAATTAAGTTTTCTCAAATCAAGCCCACAACTCTTATTCTTGCCATCACAGCCTCTCATTGAATTGCTGTAATAGCCTGCAGATATCCCCCTATATTGCTTTTTGGCACTTTCTAATTCTCTCTACACACAGTAGCTACTCTTTAATACACACAAATATGGCCATATTTCTAGTTTTCCCTGCTTGAAACTTTTATGATAAATAGTGGAGTCTTAACTCTGATATTAGGATGTATCTTAATCTTTGTTTTTGGCCTAGTCAATATTTGTCTTTGTTTCTGACCTGCAAGTTTGAATTATAAATGTTCTTTGCCTATGAGAAGTATGTTCCTCATAAGCACTCTCTTATTGGATTCTGTGAAAACAGTGGTTTCCAAGGAAGATACTTTGTTTTCTACTTTTATTTACCTCAATAATTTCCCTTTGAACCATCTGACTTGTCCATTCAGTGCCATTGTTGGGTCAATTGCCTTCATGTCAAAAATTTCAGTGAACTTTGATTATCTCATGCTCAAAGAATGATGTATGTTGTTTACTCAATGAATTTAAAAACCTGTTTAATTATCTTTTAGCTTCTTTATGCAACCTATGTATGTGTGATAGAACTTCTGAGATGACATTATCTGTTTATTCCCTAAAGAGAAATAAATGAAGTAAACTATTCCTTATGTCTTTATTCATCCATATTAACTTTAGAAACATGCTATTCACTTATTTATGTAATTTGAGTATAAAATCTAAGAGAGAAATGAACATTTGTTGTGTATTTGCCTTTATGCCAGACATTTTATTTTATGCTTTTTATTTTGTATGTTTCAGGTGTACAGTGTAATAATTCAACATTTGTATATACTATAAAATAATCACCTCAAAAGTCTAGTTATCTTCCATCATCATATAATTAGTCCCGTTCACTTCTTTTGCCTACCCTCCTCCTCCTTCTCAGGTAACACGGATGATCTCTTTGTTATCTATTAGTTTGTTTTTGTTCTTTTACTATTATAGATTCCACCTCTGTGTGAAATCATATGGTATTTATCTTTCTCTTTCTGACTGATTTCGCTTAGCATGATAACCTCAAGTTCTATCCATATTGTCACAATTG
>PVKE010022287.1:0-25707 GCA_004027555.1 Craseonycteris thonglongyai
TGAGCGCTCGCTTTGAGGCCATGAGGACCGAGGATCGAATCCCGGCTCCGGCCCAGGCAGGACCCACGTGCTGAACTGGGGAGTTCCCACAGTTCGGTTCTCTAACTGTCTCTGTCTCTGTCTCTCTCTCTATCTGTCAAAAAGTAAAATAGAAATAAATATGTACTGAAGACAAAAAGATAATTTCTCTCTATAAAATGTGAAAAGATAAAAAAAAAAAAAAAAAAAAAATGATGAGGAAAAGAGGTGAGGAGAGGGGAACAGATTTTTTTTTTTTTTAAGATGTATTGTTTGAAAGGTGAGAGAGAGAAGGGGAAGAGCCCAGAGCAGTCTTCATAGTTGTACATCATTAGTTGTGACATGGTTTCATTCCACACAGGTGGATGTGGGGCTGCACAGGGCAGGAGGCAAACTGGGGGGCATGGGAGGCGATAACCTTTGCCACCATTCCAGCAGTTACCAGTTGCACCTCAGTTCAGCATATGGGCCTGCATGTGCCGGGGCTGGGGAGTGAAACCCTGGACCTTGCACTTTCAAGGCAACCGCTAAGCTATCCCGGCATTGTGAGGGGAACAGATTTGATAAAGAGTAATGGGTAAAATGAACAGAACTTCATTTTGGTGGGATGCCAGAGGGAAAGGGAGAAGTCAAAGTAACAGTTTTTGACATGGGTGACTAGGTGGATATTGGGGCCACCAACTGGAAGACAAAAGGAAGAAGGGCAGCTTTAGTGAGAAAATAAAATTAGGCTATAAAAAGTTTGAGAGGGAAGCCAAGATGGCTTAGTGAGTTGAGGATTCACATTGCAGCCCCAGGGACCGAGGATCGAATCCTGGCCCTGGCCTGTGCAGCCCATGTGCTGAACTAGGGTGTGTCTCCCATAGGGGAGGCCCTTAGCCCAGTTCTTGCCCTGTGGTCCCCGCCCACCTTGAAATGAGACCATGTTGAAAACTGATGATGTACAACTATGAAGACCTTTGCCCTCCTCCTCCTCTCTGTCTCTCTCTGTCTCTGTTAAAAACAATACAATAAATCTTAAAAAAAAAAAAAAAAGTTTGAGGTTTCTAAGAACATCCAGGTGGATGTGTCCAGCAAGTATTTATATTTCTTTTTTTTTTTTTTTAAGATTTATTTTATTGTTTGACAAGGTGAGAGAGAGAGAGAGAGAGAAGGGGGAGGGCCCAAAGCAGTCCCCATAGTTGTACATCATTAGTTGTGACATAGCTTCATTCCACACAGGTGGATGTGGGGCTGCGCGGGGCGGGAACTGAACCAGGGACCTCCCACATGGGAGGCAAGGAGAACTTTCGTAACCATCTTGGCAATTGGTGGTTACCAGTTGCTTGTGTTGCAGTTCAGCGTATGGGTTTCCACAGGCCAGGGCTGGGATTCGATCCCTGGACCTCACAGTTGCAAGCCAAGTGCTCAACCTACTGAGCTATCCTGGTATCCCTATGTCATATTTCTTTAATTCTAAGATAAATATATACATATGTGTATGTTTTTTCTCTTAGTGGTGCTTCTTAAATTGATGATCTCTTAGATTTGATGAAAAATAAATACTATGAGTTTGAAGCTCAGGGAGAGAAATGAGGTGAGAAAGTAAGAGCAGTCAGGATAACTTAGAGGTTACTGTATAGAATGTCCCAAGTGGAGATACTTTACAATCTGAAGTTTGGAGAAGATGTCTGGGTTGAAGATGTAGATTTAGGAGTCTGTCAGCATAAAGGAGATAACCGGTTGCAAATTCAAGACTGAGCAAGATTACCCAGGGAAAGTATAAGGAGTAAGAAGAGCAGAGGGGTGAGTTTGGAACCATTGGGAGCACTGAGCAGCAGTGTGGCCAGACTGGGAGAGTGTGGGAGCCAAAGCTGTCAGGAATGGGGTAGCCACTTAACAGTTACAGTGGCCTAAGAGTGCTTCAGTTAGATAAGGTCTGAAAAGGATCCATTGGATTTGGCAGTCAGACGTCATTGGTGACCTTAGCAAGAGCCGTCTCAGAAATAGTAGGGATAGAAGCCAGATTACAATGGGTGAGGCTTTATGGGAAGTGAGGGTGTGGAGATAACAAGGACTGTCCTTTTGCCAGAGCTGGAATAAGAAGAGGAAGGACATTAGATGCCACCTAGAGGGAGATGCACGTCAAGGCAGGTATCTTTAAATGCGAGTGACTTGGGTGTGCTTTCATTAAGGAGCCTATAGTGGTTCAGAGTGCAACAGAGAAATATGGTAACCTGAAAAAGTTGAATAGAGTTAGTGTAAAGGGTAAGTAGAGGGAAACATCCTCTGAACCTAATGGGAAAGTGGTTTGGATAGATGTTAATGTAGATAAGTTTAGTAGGGAGTTATAACATTTTGAATTTTTCAGCTTTGTCTGGGCTGGGGTGAGGCTCACTGGATGCTGAACTTAAGCTCAGCGGTGAGGGTATGATAGGATTGTTGAAGAAACTATGCTAAGGGCTCAGGTGGGTTTCAAGAAAATGAAGACAACTGAGTGAGTGTGAGTTCTTTCCAGAGGCACCCAGGTACTCAGTGATGGGATGGAAAAAGTGGGTAGATTATAGTGGTTTAAGTTTGGGGTTTTGCCGAACTTAAGGGATTGGATGTAGAGGAATCGGGTGCTAACCCTTACTGCAGTCCTGGGGAGAGTGGGGAATGAGTAGAAGAGACCGGTGGCCTTAGGAAACATAGGGATCAGGGGAATAGATGTGTGAGAGGCAAGAGCCTGAGTAATTGAGGTTAGAGAAGGGTTTACTATAGTGCAGGAGTGTACAACCTTTGGCCACATTGGAAAAAGAATTGTCTTGGGCCACACGTACAATACACTAACACTAATGACAGCTGGTGAGCTAAAAAGAAATCATGGGAGGGGGTGGGGGAGGAGGGTGGGGACATCAAATACATGGTGATGGAAAGAGAACTGACTCTGGGTTGTAAGCACATAATGCAATACATAGACAATGTAATGTAATGTAGAATTGTATACCTGAAACGTATGTAATTTTTATCAACCAATGTCACTCCAATACATTTTAAAAATCACAAAAAACTAACGTTTTAGGGAAGTTTACAAATTTGTATTGGGTCGCATTCAAAGTTGTCCTGAGCTTCCTGTGGTCCATGGGCCACAGGTTGGACAAGCTTGCTATAGTGGTTAGAAATGCAATTTCTGGAGTCAGATTGGGTTCAGATCACAGTCTATCATATTATTAGTTGGGACATTGGGCAAATCACCTACTTTGGGCCTCATCTATAAGGTAGGTATATTGATACATTACCTAGCTCAGAGGGCTTTTATAGAATTAAATAATGCATATTACTATATGTTACTTGGTAAATTGCTTAATAAATGTGTGCTGTCATTAATCTGAGAGATCAGAGATTAGGAACAGATACAATATTGGGATTTGTTTCCTGTGGTGTGTTAAGGTAAAGCAGTTCTTGTAATAAAATATCTTGGTCTTCCAGGGTCGATATAGAAGGGATATATCCAGTAGGATTAGAGGTGGCTGGACCTTATGGCTTTATTCTTGTCCTCTAAAGTTTTTCTTGCCCCTGGGACTTGCTTGTAATCATTGCTGCCACTACCACTTCAGGAGCTCTCACCATTCTTGCTTTAGGTAGATCCAGCACAC
Source organism: Craseonycteris thonglongyai (assembly GCA_004027555.1). Taxonomy (NCBI): domain Eukaryota; kingdom Metazoa; phylum Chordata; class Mammalia; order Chiroptera; family Craseonycteridae; genus Craseonycteris; species Craseonycteris thonglongyai. Next base: position 3,636 of record PVKE010022287.1, read on the forward strand.
TAGCCCAAATTTGGAGATAGTACCCTTGTCTTCAGTAGGATGAAATAAGGTTGGGACATGTAAACAGGACATTGATAAGGGCCAGAAATAACAGAAGGAAAAGAGGGGAAGTTGGGATGGCTCAGTGGGTTAGGCGCTCACTTTGCAGCGCCGGGGACCAGGGATTGAATCCCGGTCCCAGCCCGTGCGGAACCATATGCTGAACTGGGAGCTCTCCCAGTTCAGTTCTCTCTGTGTCTCTGTATCTCTCTCTCTGTCAAAAAGAAATAAATAAAAATAAAAAAAACCCTTTAAAAAAAAAACAGAAGGAAAAGAAAGATGATCCTTGTTAGCTAATCTGACTTATACGGTATAACCTGCTTAGCTTCAGCTGATGAAGGGCTGTAAGGCTACCTTCCTGCATCGCTCCTTGCTTTCCCACAAACTGCAGTCTCTGTCCCCTTCACTGGGGAATCCTTTTAAGTATGTCTAGGTGGCTTGAAGTCTAAAGCCAAGAGGGAGAGACTGCAAGAGAATAATCTTTGCCTGGCAGTAAATGTATTTCTCTTGTTCTTTGTTTTGACATTTATTTTTAAAGACTTTATTTTTTCTAGAGCAATTTTAGGTTTATAATAAAATTGAGAGGAAGGCACAGATTTCCCATACACTGTCTTCCCATACACAGTTATAGCCTCCCCCATTATCAGTATCACTCACCAGAGTGGTATACTTTTTACCAAGGATGAACCTCCATTGACACATCATAATCACCCATATACTTCACTCTTGGTGATGTATATTCTATGGCAGCTGTCCCCAACCTTTTTGGCACCAGGGACTAGTTTTGTGGAAGACAGTTTTTCCACGGACCAGGGGTAGGGTTGGGGTGTGGGTGGTTTCAGGATGATTCAAGTGCATTACATTTATTGTGCACTTTATTTCTATTATTATTATTACATGGTAATATATAATGAAATAATTATACAACTCACTTGCCACTATAATGTCTGCCACACCAGATGCAGCTTAATTGTCACTTGCGCCTCACTGGTAGGGTTTTGATAAGAGTCTTTAAACAGTTGATTTATGATGGTCTCTGTGCAGTCAAACCTCTCTGCTCATGTTCATCCGTACTTGCAGCTGCTCCCTAGCACTAGCATCACCGCCTCAGCTCTACCTCAGATCATCAGGTGTTAGATAGATTCTTGTAAGGAGCATACAACCTAGATCCCTCCCATGTGCAGTTCACAATAGGGCTCATGCTCCTATGAGAATCTAATGCCACTAATGAGGTGGAGCTCAGGCAGTAAGTTGAACAATGGGGAGTGGCTATAAATACAGATGAAACTTCTAGCTCACCTGCCGCTCAACTCCTGCTCTGCAGCCCAGTTCCTAACAGGCCAGCGACCAGTACCAGTCCGTGGCCTGGGTCTGGAGACCCCTGTTTTTTGGGTTTGAATAAATGCAGTATGACATATCCATAACTGCATTTATCCATCATTATAGTATGCAGGGTATTTTCACTGCCCTAAAAATCCTCTGTTCTCTGCCAGTTCTCTCCCCTACCATACATTTACTTTTTTTTTTTAAAGGATTTCAGCACATACTTTTTTTTTTTTTTTTTTTAAGATTTATTTTTATCATTTTTAACAGAGAGCGGGGGGAGGGTCCAGAGTAGTTGTTTGTAGTGGGAAGGAAGGCAATTTCTGTGGCCCCCATTAGTTTTTATTCCCTCCATTAATTTTTTTTTTAATATATTTTTATTTATTTATTTTTGACAGAGAGAGAGACAGAGACAGAGAGAGAACTGAACTGGGTGAGCTCCCAGTTTAGCATATGGGTCCGCACGGGCCGGGGCCAGGATTCGATCCCTGGTCCCCGGCGCTGCAAAGTGAGCTCTTAACCCACTGAGCCATCGCAGCTTCCCCCCCCTTTTTTTTTTTTTAAAGATTTATTTTATTGATTTTTGACAGAGAGAAACAGAGACAGAGAGAGACAGAAGGGGGAGGGACCAGACCAGTCTCTATAGTTGACAGCATTAGTTTTCCATATAGTTTCACTCCACAGGCGGGCACAGGGCTGCGCAGGGCAGGGACTGGGCCGGGAGCCTCCCACATAGGTCCCGGCAAGAACTGAACTGGGGGCACATCCTAGTTCAGCGTGTGGGTCGGCATGGGCCGGAGCCGGGATTCAATCCTCGGTCCTCGGGGTTTCAAAGCGAGCGCTTTACCCTCTGAGCCATCCCAGCTTTCCCACCTCCATTAATTTTTAATAGTTTTTTTCTCATCCCTTCTTCTCTTGCCTACCCTGGGATTACTTACTGCATGTAGTCTTATTATTTTTTTTTTTTTTAAGATTTATTTTTATTGTTTTTGACAGAGAGAAGGGGGAGGGCCCAGAACAGTCTCCATAGTTGCACATCATCGGTTTTTCCACATAGTTTCATTCCACAGGTGGGTGGGGGTCTCACCCCAGTGAAAACTGAACTGGAGGCACTCCCCAGTTCAGCATATGGGTCCAAACGGGCCAGGGCCGGGATTCGATCCTCAGTCCCTGGGGCTGCAAAGTGAGCGCCTAACCCACTCAGCCATCCCGGCTTTCCCTGTAGTCTTATTTTAACAGTGTTTATATTACCTCCATTTTTCTTTAGATGAAATTCACACTTTTAAGTATACAGTTCAGTGGTTTTATCAGTATATTAGTAAAATTGTACAGTCATTACTATATTATTCCAGAACATTTTCATCACTCCTGAAAGAAACTATACCCATTAGCAGTCATTCCCTGTTGTCCTCCACCATCACCACCCCTACTTTTTGTCTATATGGATTTGCCTAGTCTGGATATTTCATATAAATGAAATCATACTATATGTGACCTTTTTTGTTTGGCTTCTTTTCACTTACAGTAATATTCTCAAGATTCATATTTTAGCATGTGTCAGTATTTCAGTCCTTCATGTGACTGAATAATATTCCATTATATGGATATACCACATTTTCTTTACCCATTTTTCAGTTGGTGGGCATTTGGGGTTTTCCCCACATTTTGACTATTACAGATGCTACTATGAAATTTGTGTACACATCTTTTTATAGACATAGGTTTTCACTTCTCTTGGGTATGTATACCTAGGAGTAGGATTGCCGGGTCATACAGGAACTGGCAGACTGTTTTTCTTTTTTTTTTTTTTTAAGTTTTATTTTTATTGTTTTTGAGAGACAGAGACAGAGAGAAGGGTGAGGGCCCAGAACAGTCTCCATAGTTGCACATCATTGGTTTTTCCACATAGTTTCATTCCACAGGTGGGTGCAGGGCTGCACAAGGCAGGAACTGGGCTGGGGTCTCACCCTGGTGAGAACTGAACTAGGGGCACCACCCCAGTTCAGCATATGGGTCCACACGGGCCGGAGTCAGGATTCGATCCTCAGTCCCCAGGGCTGCAAAGTGAGCACTCAATCCACTGAGCCATCCCAGCTTCCCCATAGACTGTTTTTCAAAGTAACTGTACCATATTACATTCCAACCTGGAATATATGAGAGTTCCATTTTCTCCACATCCTTACTAACATTTGTCATGTCTTGTAGCCATTCCAATGGGTATTATCTCATAGTAGTTTTGATGTATACATACATTCCTAACGACTTTGAGTTCAAATCTTTGTTCAGAACTAGGGAGACTATAACTAATTGGATAAGTAGTCCATCGTACCCCTTCCCCATCCCCCATGGCTCATCTCTAATTTACTTCTTTCCCACTATCTTCAGATTGTGAATAAGTGGAACACAGCTCTTATTGGCCTCATGACGTACTTTCGGGAGGCTGTGGTAAACACCCAGGAGCTCCTGGATTTGCTGGTGAAATGTGAGAATAAGATCCAGACACGTATCAAAATTGGCCTCAACTCCAAGATGCCAAGTCGGTTCCCTCCTGTTGTGTTCTATACCCCAAAGGAGTTGGGTGGACTCGGCATGCTCTCAATGGGCCATGTGCTCATCCCTCAATCTGACCTCAGGTAGGACTTGGCTGAAAATCTTGCTAGACCCTGAGGGAAGGGGATGTTTCTTTACTTTTAGGCTTTATTTTTTTCTGTAATCTTGGTTGTGTCCCTAAACAGGTGGTCCAAGCAGACAGATGTAGGTATCACACACTTTCGTTCAGGAATGAGCCATGAAGAAGACCAGCTGATTCCCAACTTGTACCGCTACATACAGCCATGGGAGAGTGAGTTCATTGATTCTCAGCGGGTCTGGGCTGAGTATGCACTCAAGAGACAAGAGGCCATTGCTCAAAACAGGTGGGCATCCAGGGTATAACAGTCCTGTGGGGGTCGGGTGAGCCCTGCATAGAGTTTAGGAGCAGAGCATCCTATATTTTTATGAAGGCAAGAAAGTAGGTTCTATATGTGACTGGGTGTCCTTGGCCAGGGAGGCATCAGCTATTCATATAAGCATGTTTTTTACTTTGATCTTTTTTCTTTGGCAGACGACTAACCTTAGAAGATCTAGAAGATTCATGGGATCGTGGCATTCCTCGAATCAACACACTCTTCCAGAAGGACCGGCACACATTGGCTTACGATAAGGGCTGGCGTGTTCGAACTGACTTTAAGCAGTACCAGGTACATGGAGGTGATAATGGAGACTGTCCCTAAATTAGGAGACTTCATGGCGATGATGCTGACCTGGGACAGTAGGCACCTAGAAACTTGACCACACTTCCCTTGCCATCTAGGTTTTGAAGCAGAACCCTTTCTGGTGGACACATCAGCGACATGATGGGAAGCTCTGGAACCTGAACAACTACCGTACAGACATGATCCAGGCCCTGGGTGGTGTGGAAGGCATTCTGGAACACACACTCTTCAAGGGCACTTACTTTCCTACTTGGGAGGGACTTTTCTGGTGAGGATTCTTTTCTCCCCTTACACTGACCTATTAGAACTCTCTGATCTCGTCCCCTGTGTGCCTTTGTGTTCTATGGTGTGTCCCAGACAGCCATCCCCAGGAGGTGAGTAGCACTCTGGGAGATGGTAGATCATCACTTTACCTTATCTCTTCTGCTACTCAGGGAGAAGGCCAGTGGTTTTGAGGAGTCTATGAAGTGGAAAAAGCTAACTAATGCTCAGCGATCAGGATTGAACCAGATTCCCAATCGTAGATTCACCCTCTGGTGGTCCCCAACCATCAACCGAGCCAATGTGAGTGTGATTGGTAGACGTAGGACATGGGCAGCTAAAATGTTTGTACTTCCTTAATTATGTCATGAGAACCAAAGTCTCTTGATCTCCAGTGACACTCTCTTTTTCCTGTCAGGTGTATGTAGGCTTTCAGGTGCAGCTGGACCTGACAGGTATCTTCATGCATGGCAAGATCCCCACACTGAAGATCTCTCTCATCCAGATCTTCCGAGCTCACTTGTGGCAGAAGATCCATGAGAGCATCGTCATGGATTTATGTCAGGTGGGCTAGAGTTGAGGGCATGGGAAATTCACCCTGGAAGCTCTGAGGATGAGACTTCTGTTGTGGTACCACGTGTCACATTTTAAGTGGGATTCCATAACCAATCATGACCTTTCTACCTTTGCCTCCAGGTGTTTGATCAGGAACTGGATGCACTGGAGATTGAGACAGTACAAAAGGAGACAATTCACCCCCGCAAGTCCTATAAGATGAACTCCTCCTGTGCAGATATTCTGCTCTTCGCCTCCTATAAATGGAATGTGTCCCGGCCCTCATTGCTGGCAGACTCCAAGTAAGTGCCTTATGACCCAACCCTAAGCATCCAGGAACCTGGGTTTTACTATTCTAGCAGTACAATGTTAGGAATTGTCCCTTCCTGCCTGTGTTCTAGCTTGTAGCCAGTGCTACTGCTGGATCCTGTCAATACCCTTAGCCAGGTCTGTTGATTCTCAGGGAGCTGGGTGGGGGGTGGGGGAGGTGGGGTGGGGGTGGGGGGGTCTTGCTAAACTGGAACAGACAGAGGGGTTGATTTCAGGATTTTGATGTAGTGATTGAAAGTTCTGTGGTTCTGGGAACACTGGTTGTGCCAGTGGCTTTCTGGAAGCCTGTACTCCTGACCCTGCTCTACCCTCAGGGATGTGATGGACAGCACCACCACTCAGAAGTATTGGATTGACATCCAGTTGCGCTGGGGGGACTATGATTCTCATGACATTGAGCGCTACGCCCGGGCCAAGTTCTTAGACTATACCACAGACAATATGAGTATTTACCCTTCACCCACAGGAGTGCTCATTGCCATTGACCTGGCCTATAACCTGCACAGGTAAGTTGGGGGCTCAGAAGCATGTATTTTCCCTCAGTCCCACATGATTTTTAGTTTGCCCTGGTAGGTGGTGTGTGGCTCTTCCCTCCTCCAGGCAGGGTTACTGATTCTTCCCTGCCTCTGTGAACATGAGCAGACACTTGTCAGACTGCCCAGTAGTCGTCTTCCTCTATAGGGTTGCAGTTTGCCTTGTTCCTTGGGCTACCGGCTTGGTCTAACTTTCTTTGCCTATTTCACCTTCACAGTGCCTATGGAAATTGGTTCCCAGGCAGCAAGCCTCTCATACAGCAGGCCATGGCCAAGATCATGAAGGCAAATCCTGCCTTGTATGTGTTACGTGAGCGGATCCGCAAGGGGCTACAGCTATATTCATCTGAGCCCACTGAGCCTTATCTGTCCTCTCAGAACTATGGGGAGCTCTTCTCCAACCAGATTATCTGGTTTGTAGATGACACTAATGTCTACAGAGTGACTATTCACAAGGTGAGAAGAGTTAAGAGGCAATGTAGGGGTGTGAGACTCTGGATGCCTTTGGGAGGTTGATAGGGCAAGTGTGTGAATATTGGAATGAAGGCAAAATGGTTGTGTCTGGGCTGTGCTAACTGATGTAATTGTTCTTTAGACCTTTGAAGGGAACTTGACAACCAAGCCCATCAATGGAGCCATCTTCATCTTCAACCCACGCACGGGACAGCTGTTTCTCAAGATAATCCACACATCTGTGTGGGCTGGACAGAAGCGTTTGGGGCAGGTGAGCAGATTAAAGGATAAAGAGGCTATAGAACTTTGTTGCTTTTTTGTGTATATGTGTGTGTGAGAGAAAGAGAGAGAATATCCTGTTTCTCTTTGAAAGCTTGAGGGAATCTCATTTGAACTTTTTCCCTGAATTAACTTAACTTGGAAAGTATTGTCCTATAGGAAGCCCAAGAGTGTGAGTTCTTTCATTATCTACCAGTTGGTTTCTGCCTCCAGAATCTCCCATCTCGAATCTGTCTTGAACAGAGCCACCAAAAATCACCTTTCTAAAGGGAACAGACATTCTTTTTTTCTTTTCTTTTTTTAAAGATATTTATATTTATTTTTATTTTTGACAGAGACAGAAATACAGAGACAGAGAGAGAACTGAACTGGGGGAGCTCCCAGTTCAGCATATGGTTCCGCACGGGCCGGGGCCGGGATTCGATCCCCGTTCCCCGGGGCTGCAAAGTGAGCGCTTAACCCACTGAGCCATCCCGGCTTCCCCCAGACATTCTTAATACATCACTTTCTTCTCTACCTGAATGCCTTTGGTAGCCCCTTCTTGAATTAACTCTTTTTTGGCATCCTAGACACTTGGTATCTGGCTGGGCTGTAACCTGTCCAGCCACGACTTCTCTTTCTTTAGAGCATGTTTCCTCTTGTAGTCAGTCCAGGATCCTACTATTATAGTATCCCCAAACTCCTATGTTCCTCTCTCCCTCTATGGATTTGCTCATACGTCTTTCTAGAATGAACTGTTCTCTTTCTTCTGTTTATGTCTTACTTATCCCTTAAGACCTGCTTCTTTGTCCAGCTCTTTATAACCTTTAGCCTTACTTTCTTTTGTCCCTCAAATAGTGTAATATAATCAAATACCAGCTTGTATGAGTTTTGTATATCACTAGGTTGAAAACCCTTTTGGGCAAGGCCATTTTACCCTTTTACTTTACCTTCGAAGTATCTTAACATTCAATAGCAGTGCATAATAAAAACATAATTTGATTATTTCAAGTCTAGGATCTTTTGTTTTAATTTACTTGGGAGGGTGGAGATTCAATTTCCATTTCCTTCTCTTGCTTTTCAGTTGGCTAAGTGGAAAACAGCTGAGGAGGTGGCTGCCCTGATCCGATCTTTGCCTGTGGAGGAACAGCCCAAGCAGATCATTGTCACCAGGAAGGGCATGCTGGACCCACTGGAGGTGAGAAGTGGATGGTGGAGAAGAAAGGAAGGCTGGGACCTGCAGGCTCTGTTTCTAATTTTGGATTTTATCTTGTCTCAGGTGCACTTGCTGGACTTCCCTAATATTGTGATCAAAGGGTCAGAGCTTCAGCTACCCTTCCAGGCTTGTCTCAAGGTGGAAAAGTTTGGGGACCTCATCCTTAAAGCCACTGAGCCCCAGATGGTTCTCTTTAACCTCTATGATGACTGGCTTAAGACTATCTCATCTTACACGGTATGAAGCAATCTCAAGAAGAGGGTCACTTTAAGAGGAGTAGGTTTGGGGACACTAGAAAATCTGGTGCCTTAGCTTTTCCCACAGGCTCCTTATGGGGGGCCATATTTACATTTTCAACCTATGGATGGGACAGGGGCTCTGTGTTCTTTATATCAAATTGACTCATGGTGAGGGAGAATGGAGTGGCAACGTAGAGTTTGAAATCAATTCTGGGATTCCCTGAAAGGTAGGATTAAGAAAGGGGGGAGAACATCAAGTGGCTAACCTAACCCCACCCACACACTGCCGCACCTCTTCCCAGGCTTTCTCCCGCCTCATCTTGATTCTGCGTGCCCTGCATGTGAACAATGACCGGGCAAAGGTGATCTTGAAGCCAGACAAGACTACTATTACAGAACCTCACCACATCTGGCCCACTCTGACTGACGAGGAATGGATCAAGGTGGAGGTGCAGCTCAAGGATCTTATCTTGGCCGACTATGGCAAGAAAAACAAGTGAGCGGTGGTGACGGGAAAACAGAGGGAAGATCTAAAAAGGGTGACAGCTGGCTCAGTACATGGTTTTTGGGATTTAGAAACATTTCGGCTCAGAAGTTTTTTCAGTTGTCCTGGAAGTATCTATAGAAGGGAGGTAGGCAGCGTCTTCAGAAAACGTAGGAAGGGTCTTGTGTTTCAGAGCTTAAGCCTGACTCTTGGGCATCATTTCTCAGTGGAGGCACTGCTAAGCAGGACATTTCTTTACTGTCCATACATTACAGGAAGTTTAGCACCCTGGACCCTCAAGCACCACTGCCAATAGTACGCACACACACCTGTCTTCCTCTTTTTTTTAAATATTTATTTATTTATTTATTTTTGACAGAGAGAGAGATACAGAGAGAGAACTGAACTGGGGGAGCTCCCAATTCAGCATATGGTTCCGCACGGGCCGGGGCTGGGGCCGGTATTTGATCCTCTGTCCCCGGCCTTGCAAAGTGAGCGCTTAACCCACTGAGCCATCCGGCTTCCCTGCTCTTTTTTTTAAAAGATTTGTTTTTATTGGTTTTTGACAGAGAGAGAGAAGACAGAGACAGAGAGAATGGGGAGAGCCCAGAGCAGTCTCCATAGTTGACAGCGTTAGTTTTCCATACATTTTCACTCCACAGGTGGGCACAGGGCTGTGCAGGGCAGGAACTGGGCCAGGAACCTCCTACGTAGGCCCCTGGCAAGAACTGAACTGGGGCACACCCCTGTTTAGCATATGGGTCCGCATGGGCTGGGCCCGGGATTCAGTCCTCAGGCTCCGGGGCTGCAAAGCGAGCACTTAACCTGCAGAGCCATCCCGGCTTCCCGGCTTCCTCTTGTTCCCTGTTATTGTGGCAAGCAAGTGTCCATAGATTTCCAGGGTGACTGACAGTACCAGCTCTGAGAACATGTTTTAAGGTGTTTGTTTCTGAGAATTGTCCTGTGCCAGGGCACTTTTGATCAAAGAAAAGTGGAATAGATGCTGAGAAGGTTTGAGCATGGCTGAAAGGTGCACGTGCACAGGGCCATGCTGGGATGTGACGAATCTTAGCAGTATTACTGTAGTACATCTCCACACTTCCTTTAAAGTGTCACTTGAGGATTATGGGGTAAGAGTATGGGCTCCTCTATCCCACCAAGTTTACTCTTGCTATTTGAGGCATCAGTCACATCCTGATATGACCCACAATGTCCCCGCAGTGTGAATGTGGCATCATTGACACAGTCAGAAATTCGAGACATCATCCTGGGTATGGAGATCTCGGCACCCTCACAACAGCGGCAGCAGATCGCTGAGATTGAGAAGCAGACCAAGGAACAGTCACAGCTGACTGCCACACAGACTCGCACTGTCAACAAGCATGGTGACGAGATCATTACCTCTACTACTAGCAACTATGAGACCCAGACTTTCTCCTCTAAAACGGAATGGAGGGTCAGGTACTATTAGGGTCCAGAGGGATAGGGATGGAAAAGCCTGCCGGTGCTACTCACGGTGCTTGGGTTGAGAAATGCTGACATCTCTACCTGTTTTTAGAGCCATCTCTGCTGCCAACCTACACCTAAGGACCAATCACATCTACGTTTCATCTGATGACATCAAGGAGACTGGTTATACCTACATCCTTCCCAAGAATGTGCTTAAGAAGTTTATCTGCATATCTGACCTTCGGGCCCAAGTAAGTAAGTGTGCTTAACCAAGCCACGGTGTTTGCTTAGCATTTTATGTGTCTAAAATTCACCTGAGGTTTCCTGAAACTTGAGGTGCTGATTTCAAGATTCATGGGTAAGTAAATATGCAAGGCTAGTCAAAACAAGCAAGGAGGGAAAGCCGGGATGGCTCAGTGGGTAAAAACTGCTCACTTTGCAGCGCTGGGGACCGAGGATCGAATCCTGGCCCCAGACTGTGCGGACCCATATGCTGAACTGGGGAGTGCCCCCAGTTCAGTTCTCTGTCTCTATCTCTCTCTCTCGCTCTCTCTCTCTGTCAAAAACAATTAAAAAAACCAAGGAGGGTTTTGGTCCCCACTAGATGTCAAAACATTATAAAGTTATTGCAAGCAAAAGAATGATGGAGGAAGCCAAGATGGCTCTATGGGTTAAGCACTTGCTTTGCAGACCTGGAGACCGAGGACTGCATCCTGGCCCTGGCCCTTGTGGACCCATATGCTAAACTGGGGTGTGCTTCCCATATAGGAGGCCCCCAGTTCAGCCCCTGTCTCAAGGGGGTGTGCCTCCCATGCAGGAGACCCCCAGCCTGGTTCTCGCTCTTTGTGGCTCCTGCCCACCTGTGTGGAATAAAACCATGTGGAAAACTGATGACGTACAACTATGGAAATTGCCCGGGGCCCTCTCCCTTCTCTCGTCTCTCTCTGTCTCTGTCAAAAACAATAAAATCTTTAAAGAAAAGGGGGAGAGAGAGAATGATGTGTTACTGGCCTAGAAGTTATTGGAAGAGACTAGTATATAGTTAGATTCATGTGTATATAATAAATGTGCTACATCAAGTATGTAGGATTAAGGATGCCTGTGATACTGAAATAATCAGAAAAGGAAGCTAGATTCCTGCCTTACATCACTTACAAAACCCAGGTGGAGTAAAGATCTGAATGTAAAATACTAAATAGTATTACAAGAAAATACTTACTGCCCTAGTGTTGGGATAGCCTTCTTAAGACAAAGCACAAAAATACAATAAAAATTAATGCATGTAACAAAGAGTACCACTGAAGGCAGACTAAACACAGAAAGAATATTTGCATAACTCTTAAGATATAATGGGTTAGGATCTAGACTAGGGAATGCTAAGTGGATTTAAAAATACATGTAGGGGATGCCGGGGTGGCTCAGTGGGTTCAGAGCTCGTCATGCAGCACCAGGGTCAGGATTGAATCCTGGCCTGGCCTGTGCAAAACCCCATATGCTGAACTGCAGTGCAGCTGGTAGCCACCAGGATGGCTTGGTGGTTAGGTTTATTACCTCCCACGTAGGAGGCCCCTGGTCCAGTTCCCGTCTCGCAAGGCCACACATCTGTCAGCTAATGATGTACAACCATGGAGACTGCTCTGGGCCCTCCCTCCCCCTTCTCTCTTACTTTCTTTTAAAATCAAAAAAATAAATCATATATATATATATACATATATATATATATATAAATAACTTTAAGAATGGGCAAAGAATATAAAGGTAGTTCAGAAAAGTGGCAAATATATGAAAAGATAGTCATGTTTTAGAAAACACCATTTGTGGTCTCTGGTTGATGTCATCTGTAAAGTTTGTTAATCTGTGTGGGTGAGTTTATAGAAACACAGGCCTTTTTTGTTGATAGCAATATAAAATTTAAAATACCACCTAGTGCTGTTTTTTGTTTTTATTGTTTGAGAGAATGTGTGAGAGAGAAGGGGCAAGGGCTCAGAGCAGTCTCTGTAGTTGTCCATCATTAGTTGTGACAGTTGGTGGGGGCTGCATAGGGTGGGAACTGAGTTGGAGGACCTCCTGCATGGGAGCGGAGAACCTTTGCCGCCATCTCAGCAGTTACCAGTTGCTCCACTGTTCAGTATATGGGTTTGCAAGGACTGGGGCTGGGATTTGATTCCCGGACCTTGTAGTAAGTAGCAAGGCAAGCGTTCAACTTGTTGAGCTATCCCAGCATCCCCTCATTTTGGTTCTTGGCTCCCTTGTCTCCAGATTGCAGGATACCTGTATGGGGTGAGCCCACCAGATAACCCCCAAGTGAAGGAGATCCGCTGCATTGTGATGGTACCACAGTGGGGCACCCACCAGACCGTGCACCTGCCTGGCCAGCTGCCCCAGCATGAATACCTCAAGGTTAGTGGGTGGTGTGGGAGAATGGGGCTCTGCTGTCAGGGTTGGGGAGGGAAGGCATTACTCTCATGGCTCTGGTTCCTGTCTGCATATAGTGCTCTAAATAGCTTTTCACTGCTCTTGGCCTATAGGAGATGGAACCCTTAGGTTGGATTCACACTCAGCCCAATGAGTCCCCCCAGCTGTCACCCCAGGATGTCACCACTCATGCCAAGATCATGGCTGATAACCCATCTTGGGATGGTGAGAAGACCATCATCATCACCTGCAGGTGAGAGAAAGTGTGGTGGGGCTGGCATTTTGAGCCAGGGGCTAGAATGGTGGCCTGAGCTTCACTGTGTCCTCATCCCCCTTCCAGCTTCACACCAGGCTCCTGTACACTGACAGCCTACAAGCTGACCCCCAGTGGTTATGAATGGGGCCGCCAGAACACAGACAAGGGCAACAACCCCAAGGGGTACCTACCCTCACACTACGAGAGGGTCCAGATGTTGCTGTCAGATCGCTTCCTTGGCTTCTTTATGGTCCCTGCCCAGTCCTCATGGAACTACAACTTTATGGGTAAGTGGGAAAGCTAGGGAGTAGGGGTGGGGTTAGGCCATCACCCTTAGCACTTGGGATCTGCCTCGGGTTTGGAGATGGCCCAGAAACGCCAGCTAGGTAAGACAGGTGGGCCTTGCTAACATTGGACGTTTTCTTCTACCTTAAGGTGTTCGGCATGATCCCAATATGAAGTATGAGTTGCAGCTGGCAAACCCCAAAGAGTTCTACCATGAGGTACACAGACCCTCCCACTTCCTCAACTTTGCCCTTCTGCAGGAGGGTGAAGTCTATTCTGCAGACCGAGAGGACCTGTATGCCTAGTTGTTTCTTCCTCCTGCATCCGGTTCCCAGAAAGGCTGGAGCCTTTTACCCCCACAGAACAAGCTGGTGACATTCAGTAGCTTGGCCCTGTTTTCCTCTAGTTTGTGCTTGTTGTGTTATTGGTGGCTTGTAATCCTGAACAAAGGATAATAAATTTTGTATAAATTGGAGGTTCTGAGTTTTTTTCCCCCCTGAGGTCAAATTCTGGGGATGGGGGAAACCAGGATGGCTCAGCGGGTTAAGCACTTGCCTTGCAGCCCTGGGGTCTGAGGATAGAATCCCGGCCCTGGCCTATGCGGACCCATATGCTGAACTGAGGTGTCTTCCCATGCAGAAGGCCCCCAGTTCAGTTTTTTTGTTTGTTTTTTTATTGTTTTTGACAGAGAGACAGAGACAGAGAGAAGGGGGAGGGCCCAGAACAGTGTCCATAGTTGCACATCATTTGTTTTTCCACATAGTTTCATTCCACAGGTGGGCTTGGGGCTGCACAGGGCAGGAACTGGGCCGGGGTCTTCACCCCAGTGAGAACTGAACTGGGGGCACTCCCCAGTTCAGCATATGAGTCCACACGGGCCAGGGCCAGGATTCATTCCTCAGTCCCCAGGGCTGCAAAGTGAGTGCTTAACCCACTGAGCCATCCTGGCTTCCCAACCAGTTCAGTTCTTGCCAGGGTGAGCTTCCCATGTGAGAGGTCCCCAGTTTGGCCCCAGCTCATGTGGGCATGCCTCCCATGGAGGAGGTCCCCAGCTGGGTTCCCACCCTGCGTGGCCCCCCCGCCCACTTGTGTGGAACGAAACCATGTGGAAAACTGATGATGTACAACTGTGAAGACTGCTCTGCCCCCCATCCCCACCCCCGTCTCTCTTTGTCTCTGTCAAAAAAAAATTCTGGGCATAGGATTGTTCAAAGGCAAATTGCTGGGTTCAGCCTTGAGGGGGTATGAATTTCCCTATTTGGGAGGCTGTGGGGCTAAATATCCCTTAGATTCAGGGAACTGAGGGGAGGTTGGGCTTTTATATTCCTACTTCACCACATTTGCCAATTTTGCTCCAAAATACTTGAAAATTAGCACCCCTTGGTGCAGGTGCTGCCACTTTTTGAGTCTGGAAGCTTGTGGCTTGTCTGCGGCTGTGCTGCCCAGCCTGGCCCCTTAAGCTTTGTCACTTCTGGTCAGGGAAATAGGCACAGGGCTGGACAGTTGGCTGTCTCTGGCTAAGGCCCATGACAGCCCTCCTACCTCTCACCTCTTGCCTGCAATGCTTGGCAACCAAGTGGGGCCCGTGACTCCAGGCACAGGGGTGGAGCCTGGACTGGGCACTGCGGGGAGGGCTTGACAAAAGTGACCAGTTACAGCCCTGGGCCTCAGCTCTTGCGGCTGGAGGCTGGCTGTCCTGCTTCCTGTGACCTTGGGGGCTTGAACAGGAAGGCGCCCAGAGCACTGCCTCCTACCCTGCGCTGTTTCCCTTAATCGCTCCTCCCCTGTCGCTTCTACCCCACCCTCTACTGCTCTAAACTGCTTCCTGGGCATGAACTGTTTGGCTTTTTCCTGCCCCGGTTAGGGTTGGGTGGGGGGAGTGGCTGTCGCAGCCCTTGGCCTTCAGGGTATATGGAGAGCAGGAGGGAGGCACTTGGGGTGCATGGCCGGGGGCCTCGAATGGCCGCTGGGTCGGAGACAGCCGCGGAGCTCGTGTACCATCTAGCGGGGGCCTTGGGCACTGAGTTGAAGGAGCTGGCGCGTCGCTTCGGGCCAGAGGCGGCGGCCGGGCTCGTGCCACTCGTGGTGCGGGCGCTGGAGCTCCTGGAAAAGGCTGCCGTGGGGCCTGCCCCGGACTCGGTGAGTCACTGCCCCCTTTCCTCGCCACCTGCGGGGCCGGTGGGAACCTAACCCTGAGAGCCGGGACTCCCCAGCTGCAGGTGTCGGCGCAGCAGGCCGAACTGGAGCTGCGGCGGCTGCGAGAGGAGAACGAGCACCTCCGCAATGAGTTGCGCTCTGGGCCCCAGGGTGAGTAAGGGCCCGGCCAGAAGGGCGGGTCGGGGCCTGCTCAGGGCCTACCTCCCTCGGTCCTCCGCTAAGAACACTCCGTCTTCAGAGGAGCGCGCTCTGCTGCAGCAGCTCAAGGAGGTGACTGACCGACAGCGGGACGAACTCCGGGCACACAGCCGTGACCTGCTGCAGCGTAGCCAGGAGACAGAAGCGGTGAGGGCGGGGCCGCGGCGCAGGGCGGGCGGGGCTGGCCCCTCAGCACTCCGCCCACCAGCCCCATCGTTTGCTCCGCCCCCAGTTGCAGGAGCAGCTGCAGCGCCTCCTGCTGGTGAATGCCGAGTTGCGGCACAAGCTGGCTGCCGTGCAAATACAGCTGCGAGCCGCGCGGGACCGCGAGAGCGAGCGGGAGCTGCGGCGCGAAGGGGTCGTGGAGCTGGCTCAGAAGCCGGTGCAGGACCAGGCTGGGTGTCCTGGGTGTGAGCAGAGGCAGGAGCCCGAGCGAGCGACTGCTGGAGCAGAAACCCTGGGGACCCCTGAGGATCCGGTGAGTGCCCGCTGAGGTCAGGGACCCATCCCAGGACTCACAGCGTATGGCACTTGGTGGGCACTTGGGAAAGGTTTGCGGTGCCTTGTAACAATTCAGCGGGAAGTTGGAAGGTGGCACACAAGTGTGTCCCTCCAGCCGGCCTCCGTCCCACACTCAGCTAGAGCAATGGTCTGTCGTCTGTTGTAGCGCCCTTACCTCCCAGTCTCCCTGCCAGTCAGTCACTCCCTGTGGCACTCCTGTAGGGCCCAGGGGCAGAGGAGCGCCAGCCGAGGCACCCGTCTGACCAAGCCCGTCCCTTCTGCAGGCGGATGCCCTGCAGCAGCCACGGTGCCCCTCTGTCAGAGGGCAGGGCGGCTTCAATCGGGAGGAGCTTGAACAGATCGTTCAGGATCGGAATGAGCTCAAAGCCAATGTGTTCCTGCTGAAAGAGGAGTTGGCCTACTTCCAGCGGTGAGGGCGCTGGGCAGGGGCTGGGAAGCTGAGGGGCTCCGGTTACGCCTGTTTCTGGGCCTCAGGTCACCCGTCTCATTCTTTGGTTCCTTGATGTATAAACAAGTGACAGGTCCCAGGCACTGTACTAAGCAACGGGAGGACACGAATCCCACAGCCGTAAAGGAGGGAGGCACAGTGCAGAGGGCCCCAGCATCCGCAGCAGCAGTCAAGGAAGTATTCCTAGGAGGGGTGACACCTAAGCTAAGGTTTGAGTTGTGTTAGTAAGTCAGAGTGTTTCCAAAAAGGAGAACAACATGCGCAAGTACTTGGGGCGAGACTTAACTGTGGGCATCCCCACCACTTTGTCCCTGTGCTTCCCCCTCCTCTGCAGGGAGCTGCTCACAGACCACAGGGTCTCTGGGCTTCTGCTGGAAGCCATGAAGGTGGCTGTCAGGAAGCAGCGGAAGAAGATCAAGGCCAAGATGTTAGGGACCCCAGAGGAAGCAGAGAGCAGGTAAGTCCCTGCTTTCATTCTCGCTGAGCCAGCCCTCCCTCCCTCGTTTGTCCTGCGGAGCCTGATGACCCAGCCTGCTCCAGCTCTAACCCCACCTCGCCGCCTCCTGAGTCTGATCACCTGCTCTGATCATCCCATGTAGCTTGCTGACCCAAGTCTTTTGTCTCATACTGAACCTACCACCCCAGCCTAGTCACTCCCTGCGCCTGTCACCTAGCCCCCCTCCCACCTGAGCCTGCTAACCTGGCATGGTTATCCCCTGAGCCTGTTTTCCAGCTTGCCACTTCATTGTGGTCGCCCCAAGCCTCCTATCTGGCCTGCCCTGCTGACCTTGCCATTTTGCATTGGTCACCCCTTGGGCCTGCTGATCACCCCACAAGCCTGCTGTCTCCTGAGCCTGCCACCCTTCTCTCTGGATCTCACTGCTCCCGCTTGCCACGCGTCCTGCTAAAGTAACCTGCTAACACCATGTTTCCACATCCGTTTTGAGGTTCCCTGCCCTGACTATGTCTGTTTAGCTGCAGACACCTCCATAGAAAGCCAGAAGGTTGCTGAACACATGGCAATGGGGGACTAAAGGCAGGCCCGGAGAGGGCGTGGTCCCCATACTTGCCATATACATCTCTTCCATCTGGCTGCTCCTGAGTTACTCGTATATCCTTTTATAATAAATCAGCAATTCAGCAAGTAAAACAAAACAAAACAAAACACACAGAAAGACTATCCATAGCCATCTCAGGCCTGCTGTTTATCAGGCTATGAAATAAAAACTCAGGATGTCTTACATCTCCCCTGTATCTCCTTCCCTTCAGCCTTGGGGACCCTGTGGTCACTTTGTCCCCTCCTGCCTGCTCCCGGGGCCTGTGCAAAAGGCTGGACATAGCTGAACTCCCAGCGTCCCTCAGGGCTTGATAAATGACACATCTCTCTTTTGCCTCAGTGACGATGAGGATGGCTCATGGCTCCTGCTCTCCAGTGATAAGGAAGACTACCCCCCACCTCCTGAGTCCAGAATCCAGAGTTTGTATGTTGGGAGAAGAGGAAGGGCAAAAGTGGGGGTGAAGGAGGGGCCCCACCTTGGTTCTTTTCAGCACCCCCTTTCCTCTGCCCTGCTGCCCACCCTGCTGGTCTGAGCTCTAAGCGCACCCCGCACTCCTGCTTCCCTGGCCCTGGCCCCTTCTCCTCCCACCACCTCATGCTGCCTTTCTTCCTCCTCTGTCCCCTTTTCTCACCACCCTCTGTCCTCAGCCCATCCTTGAACTCTCTGCACACAAGCTCAGACTACCTCTTGGCTCTCCCCACAGCTTTGGCCTGTGTTATGGGGGTGAAGCAGAGGCCCCTGAGGCCAAGACCAGCAGCACAGAAACCAGGAAGCCAGGCGGAGAAGAGGCCCCACAGCAACCCCACTTGGAACCTATGGGCAGCCCTGTAGCCCCCAGCTCCTGACTGGACAGGCCCTGCTCTCAGTGAACGTCTTTGGGGGTCTCAGCTGCCCCAGAGGCCTGACCTTGGAGTCTGACTGTGGTTGGATGTGTGACCTCAAATGAGGACAGGGATCCCTCCTTCCCATCCCTCCCCAGGCTCTTTACCAATCCTGGCCTGAGCCAGGGCGTGACAGGGCGCTCAGCCTACCTTCCCTGTATCTCTGAGCCAAGCCTCCGGGGCCCGATGAGGATGCTTCCTCTCTTGAGTCTCATTTTTCCATCCATGGAATGGAGAGCTGACTACCTACCTCCCAGGGGTTTGTGTGGATGGCCTGAGCTAATGTAATAAAGCATCTGCCCGTGAGACCCAGAAACTGTTCACGTCTGTCTGTCAGGGGTCTTCCCTCGCCGGCTCGGCCAGGGGCTAAGACAGGCTGAGGTTGCCTCAGAGGGCCTCCTTGGTCATCACTGGGTGGGAGGTTGCTCCCAGCTTGGGCCTTTCTGGGGAGTATGACCTAATGGAAGCCATGGAGCCCCCATGGGGCCCCCTCACCCCAACTCCTCGCATGTCCCCAGTATCCCAGGACTTACAGCTTCATCTTCCTGCCCCCTCCAGACTGAGACCAGCCCCTTCAGCCCCTACTCAGCCCTGGCCATGGACCTTCCTTTCCTTTTCCTTTCTCTGGTGTCTGTGGACGTCCCAGCACCCACCTCCCCGCCCTCTCAGGGAGGTGCCTCATGGCAGCCCGCCCCTCGGGCCTGGTTTCCTCAGGAAAAGCCTTGGGAGGAAACAGAGGGGGGATGGGAGCTGTGGGGGCCAAACTAACTCAAGCTCTGCCTGCGCTGGCCGCCATGGGGCTGCGGTGGCTGCTCCCACTGCTGCTGCTCTGGATTCAGGAGACCCAGGGGTCCAAGCTGGACCCTAATGGACAGAACGTCTGCATGGCCAACAGGTGGATCTTGTGGGAATCTGATGGAGGGAGGGTGGCGTCTGAGCTGGATGTTGAGGCGTGGGGGGAAGGAGACCGTGAGGGAAGAGGTCATGGGACTGATAAGGGAGGGGGCTTGGGGACAGCCTGGAGGGTGGTGGATAGTCAGGGCGAATGGTGGGAAGGCCAGGAAAGGAGCGGAAGGACGCTGGGGCTGTGACAGCTAGGCCCATCCGAAGCAGCTGCCCACATCTCAGCCAAAGACAGTGATTCGCCTGCAGAGCCAGCAGCCCCCTCACTCACCCCTCTCTGCCCCACAGCCCCTCTGCTGAGCTCCAATGCTGCCCAGGCTGGAGGCAGAAAGATCAAGAATGCACCATCCGTGAGTAGCTGGGACTGACCCCCTACCTGAAGAGAAGGGAGGACATAGTCCAGTGACCTTCCCAGCTTCCTGAGGCCGGTGTCCCCTCCTGAGCCCTGGAGATAGGGTCCATCCTGTGACACACCCCTCCAGCCCTGAGGACACAGCTCTTGAAGGGGCAGGGTGTCCCCAGTGCTTCTGACCTAGGTGGGGTGTTTTTCAGCCATCTGTGAGGGCCCTGACGCCTGCAGGCAAGACGAGGTATGCGTGAAACCAGGCCTCTGTCGATGCAAACCTGGATTCTTCGGGTTCCAGTGCAACTCCCGTGAGTCCTGACTCTCGCCAAGGGGCTGGAGTTGCTGGGCAGAGCTGGGGGAGCAGGGAGACAAAGCAGGTGGGAATGTCACATTAGAACAGCAGAACCTCTACAAGCTTCGCTGAGGAAATTGAGGCTCAGAGACAGGAAGTGACATACTGCTGGGAGATACCCTGAGTCATCTGGTTTTTACTCATATCCACAAAGTCCTCCCCACAGGTTCAGTTCGGGGCCCTTCCCCTTTCAACCTCTCTGAAAAGATGCTGGTGATTCGTGTTAATTGAAAAATGGAGGCGTTCTCCGTCTCCCTCGTATGCACCTTCTGTGTCTATGTGTGGAGGGTGGAAGCAGAGCTCTGGCCAGGCCGTCTGCAGAAAAGGAGGGCATGGGAAAGGGGTTGGTGGGCAGGAGAGCCAGAGGGCAGCTGTCAGGAGTCAGAATGGGGGCTATGTGGCTTCTGCAGCCCTAATGGGCAGCATCCAGGCCCGCCAGGCCCGGCTCTTCTCCAGCCCAGTGGGGAACCCAAGGACAGGGAGGAGGGGACGCAACGTCCTCTCCCACTTCTGTGTGACTCTGGGCAAGCCCTTTTCCCACTTAAGATCTTTAAATGTGTTCTGGAATGTGAAGTGGGAGGCTGGGCCCCTGAGAGCGGGTTTGTCATTTAGTCCCGAGCAGGAAGTGAGCTTTGCCCCAGGAGGAGAGGCTGCCAGATGTTCCAAGGGTCTGTCCCAGGCTCTTGGAGGGTGGGCCTGACTCCCTCCCCTTTTCCTTGTGAAGGGGCCAAGGAGCTGGGATCGTGACTGGCTCCGAGCCCGTTGAACCTCTTCCGTCTCTCCCCCCTCCCCCCACCTCCTGCCCCCGCAGGCTGCCCGGGCCAGTACTGGGGGCCCGACTGCCGTGAGAACTGCGCCTGCCACCCTCACGGCCAGTGCGAGCCGGACACCGGCGCGTGCCACTGCCAAGCCGACCGCTGGGGTAGCCGCTGCGAGTCCGCGTGCGCCTGCAGCCCCCACGGGCGCTGCGACCCCGAAACGGGCGCGTGCCGCTGCGAGCCTGGCTGGTGGACGCCCACGTGCCGCCGCCCGTGCCAGTGCAACCCGGCGGCGGCGCGCTGCGACCAGGCCACCGGCTCCTGCGTGTGCGAGGCGGGCTGGTGGGGCCGCCGTTGCAGCTTCCACTGTGCCTGCAACGGCTCTCCGTGCACGCAGGAGTCGGGCCGCTGTCTTTGCCGGCCCGGCTGGTGGGGACCCGAGTGCAGGGAACCGTGCGAGTGCGTGCGCGGCCGCTGCAGCACCGCCTCTGGCCAGTGCGCGTGCCCGCCCGGCTTCCGCGGCGCGCGCTGCGAGCTGCCCTGCCCGGCTGGCCGCTACGGGGCGCTGTGCCGCCACAGGTGAGCCGGGCGCAGGCGGGGCGAGGGGCGCAGCAGGGGGAGGGGTGGGGATGCCAAGGCCAGACCGGCGTGCGAAGGACGGGAGGGGGTGCAGGGAGAGAGTGGCGAGGTGGGAAAGAGACCCTCCGGGACCGGATGTCCAGCCGCGCCCACTCCTTTCATCTGGTTACAGTTCAATGAAAAAATACTAATACAGTATGCCAAGCCCTACTTAGAACCAGAGAGAGAACTAATGACGTGACAAAATGATTGCCTGGTCCCTTTGAGCCTTAGTGGCTTTCAGACTTTGACCAGCTCCACCCACAATAAGAACTACGTTTTACATCCCATCTAACACACACACCCATCTATAATATATAAAACTGAGGTGAAAGCTTGACCAGACAACATATTTATCTTTACTATATGTGTAACATATAGTGTGTAATATACAATAGATGATTTTATATATACTGTAATGTTTTCTCTTTCTTTGTCTTTTTTTTTTTTTTTTTTTTTTTTTTTTTTTTTTTTTTTTTTT
>PVKE010022288.1:0-25707 GCA_004027555.1 Craseonycteris thonglongyai
AAAAAAAAAAAAAAAAAAAAAAAAAAGAAAAGAGGGGATACAGGGAAGGGGTGAGTCAGAGTCCCTTAGCAGCTTCATCCACAAGTTTACACTGGAGATGGGGTTGCATTCAGTGTCAGGAGATGGGAAATCAGTGAAAATGGGCTCCGTTGAAATGTCTAGGAGGAATATATTACAGGTGTGTGTGGGGCTTAGGTGAGTGGTAGTGGTCATAAGTTAGTTTATTGAGTATTTAGTGTGCCAAGCTGTGCTCAGCACCTCACAAACATATCTGATTTAATTCCTGTGATTTCCTAGTGAGGCAACAAGTGTTATTACCCCTATTTTTTAAAATTCTTTTTATTTTGTTTTCCTTTTGTTTTTTGTTTTATTGTTTTTGACAGAGAGAGACAGAGAGGGACGGAGAGGAGAGGAAGGGTCCAGAGCAGTCTCCATAGTTGTATGTCATCAGTTTTTAATATGGTTTTGTTCCACACAGGTGGGAGGGGGCCTTGCAGGGCAGGAACTGGGCTGGGGACCTCCCACATGGGAAGCTCACCCCCTCAAGCCAGGGGCTGAACTGGGGGGTGAGAACTAAACTGGGGCCTCCTGCATGCCCAGTTCAGCATATGGGTCCACACAGGCGGGGCCGGGACTCAATCCTTGGTCCCTGGGGCTGCAAAGCGAGCGCCTAACCCACTGAGCCATCCCAGCTTCCCCTTGTTTTCTTTTTTTCTTATTTCTTTTTTTCTTCTTTCCCTTCATTTTTCAGATTAAGAAAAATTGAGTTTCAGGAGTTTGCTTAAAGGTCACAAAGCGACAGGCTCTGGGTTTGAACTCAGGCCTCCCAAGTCCCCAAGGCTTACACGACAGGGCTCATAGAGAATAGGGAATATAAACTTGAAGAGTGGGGCATTGCTGAGGGGCATTCCAGGTCAGGGACCAAGAGCAAAGATGTGGGTGGGGACTGGATTGCCTTCAGGGGTCAGAGATAAGTGGTCCAGCCTGGAGGACAGAGCTCAGGGGGAGGAGGAGGCAGAAAGAATGAGGAGGCAGGTGTGAGAGAGGATGGTCAACAGGGAGAGTGACCAGGAGGACCTGGCTGGTTGGTCTGGCTGAGGGGACAGGAGTTAGAGGATGTGGGGGCTGAGGCTGGGTGCAGAGACATGGCAGCAGGAAGAGGTAGCCAGTCTGCCACCAATAATGTGCTCCTAGGTGAGTTGGTCTGTGGTGGTGGCAGCAGGATGGGAGGGGTACAAGGGGTTAGTTTCAGGTCATGGTATTTTATTATCGGGAGCAAGGACCCTTGAAATCTCCTCTTCCGTGCCCCTCACTTAGGTAAGAAAACCGAGGCTTGGCTCCAAGTAGTAAAGGGACTTGCTCAAAGTTACCACGTGAGTTGGGGTGATGGCTACATCTCCTGCCTTCCCACCTAGCGCCGAAGGTAGAATTCAGAAGGGAGTCAGGAGTGTGGCTACCAATTCAGGTCATGACTGTGAAGAAGTCATGCAGAGGTGAGAACAGGAGTCCCAAGCCCTCTCTGGAGAAGCAGCAAGGGCTGAGGACTCGTTAGGGCTCTGGGAGCGACACATCAGACACCTCAGGCCTGTGCTGAATGCGTGGATGGCAGAGGCTGGGGAGAGCGGGGACCGAACTAGCCTGGAGTCCCTGGGAGGGGGAGCCAGGTTTTAAGGTGGGAAAGAAGACAAGAGATCTGACTTTGGTAATTAGCAGGTAGTGGGTGACCTTGGGACACCAGTGGAGTGCCTGTGGAAGGGCGGGAAGGGCAAGGAAGGAGGTGCAGTAGACCGTGAGAATAGGAGGAGCATTCCTTAAGTGGCTGGATCAATGCAAGCGATTTCCTGGATGGAGTTTTCGGGCAGGAGGCAGGGCTGGGTTGGGCTGGGGCACAGGGAGGGTTAGCTTTGGGGAGGGAGGACCCTGCTTCTTGGAGTCAGATGTTGCAGACTGCGAGCAGGATGCAGCAGGGTCTGCTGAGTCTGAGTTCAGGTCACGTGCTGAGCAGGAAGGTGTGTTTGAACTGTGCCCATGTCGAGGAGCACCCATCGGCCCTGGGCCCCCTCTGAATGTATAAATAGATCCTGGTGGCAGAACAGAGACATGCCTGTGGTGAGATGCAGCCTTGGGCTTGCCCTAGCTGAGATGTGATACCCAAGGTCACAATTGATGAGGGCTACACAGTCAGATGTTAGGTCCTGGGCAGATGGCGATAGTGCCAGAAACTGGTGTGAGGGAGCAGCACGTGAGGATTGGAAAGCAGGCTGAGAAAGGGGTTGGGATCGGGGAACTTCTCATCTGAATGGCAGTGTTATGAGAAAGGCATTTCCAGGTGTCACATGAGGGCCCAGAAGGAAGCCATTGTCTGGGCCCCAGGGAAGGGGAGAGGCCCTTAGTAGCGACCTAGTCAGAGCAGTCTTCTTGGGGGTGGGTGGCAGCATGCCCTCTGCAGGCCACCACTCCGTGCATAGCAGAGCCAAGTGACCTAAGGAGACTGGACAGACTCAGCCCCACCTGCCCTGACACATGCTCTCCCACTGGCAGGTGGCTCCCATCCGCTAGCCCACTTTCTGTCCACGCCAGCTGGGCCCTCAGCCCTGCCCGGGTCACTGGAGGACGGATGAGGGCCTGACACAGTACTCCAACCCCATCTCCTTGCTATTTGTTATTAACAAATTTATTTACAGTTCTTGAACCAAGATTGTTAAGTTTACCAGGAATGGCATAAAAAGGCCAAACATGACCTGTGAGGCTTGTACAGTTGCTCTATTTCTAAACTAACTCAGGTCCTCGCCCGCAGGCCGCCCCCTTCTTCCTCCGAGACACAGAACAGAACCGGGCTTCTGGTAGCGTCAACACTGAGACACACACAGGCACGGAAGGGGGAGCAGAGCCACAGTGCAAGATGTAATACAAAAAAGTGGCCAAAGAATCGATAGCAAACCCATCTGTCTCCAGATTAATGGTTTGGCTGAAAGAATGAGGGGGAGGTCCTTGGGGAGGAGGGATGAGGGTGATGGAGGAGCTGGCAGGTGAGTCAGTGACCCTGGAACAGAACCCCAGGCGGGAAGACTGCACAGAGGGGTCTGTCCCTGGAGGCGGCTCTGGCCACATCCCAGGCTCAGGGGAAGGACAGTGCAGGGCCCTCACTAAGTGCGTGGGGAGCTCTGTACGTGCTGCAGCCCAGCCTCCTCTGCTTCCCGTGTTCCTGAGGATGTGAGCACCGTGTGGGGGGTGGGGAGGGACACAAACAGGCATCTTAGAAAGCGGGAGCCACATGCTTGTGGGAAAGGAGGGTGAGGACATGGATAACCCACTCTGGGCTCTGGGTATCGGCAGAGGGACAGGAAGCTGGGCCAGGGCTCCCACTGCTCCAGCTTGTGATCGATCCCTCCCTGTGCCAACCCTGCCTCTGCCTCCTGGCAAGTGGGCAGCTGTCCACGGTGGCACAAGCCCATGACAGATCCCTGCCTGGTCAGGAAGATGACTGGAGGTAGGGTTAGGGGAGGGCAGCCCCAAGCCTAGACTCTTGGTCCTACTTGAAGACTGGGTGGAGGGAGAACTTGGCCGTGAACGCTGTTCGCTTGGGCGTCACAGGCCAGGCCCTGGGCTCCTCCTGACTGTTGGGGAGGCCCTGGGTCATTGCCCTGGCTGGGTGTGCAGCACTCAGCAGAGGTGTTTTCTGTCAATTCTGCACTGGGCTGGGGCTGGGAGACAGGGAGGCAGGGGACTGGGAGTGGCTGGGGGCCCCACAGCCATTGGGAGCAGCTGGCTCCCCTGCTGGCTGGCAGAGGGCAGGGGAGAGAGGCAGCCTGGCTCTCTACAGGACCTCCTGGGGGCTGCGTGCCCGCAGCCGAGTGCAGATGGGCGGACAACTGGCCTGGACCTGCAGGGCCGCTGGGCAGCTGGGCAGCTTGCTGGGAGGCAGGGCCGGGGGCTGCACACTCAGAATTCTCCAATCCTGGGGAGCAGCCTCCCCCAGGCCAGGGGGGCTGTGTGGCCCAGAGCTCTGATGGCCTGTCTGTGGGCTGAGAGGGGGTGGGGTCTGGGAGGGAGAGGCTGGTCTGTGGGTGGCACAAGGGCAGGAGGGAGGCCAGAGGCCGGGGCTTATGGCCTGGAAGGGGAAAATGTTTGCTATTGGTCTGACTGGTGTCACAGGGGCGGGGGGCTCTTGGGACAAAGAATGCGGCCTGTGGCCTCTTCTCAGCATTGCTGCTGGGGAACTGGACCTTCCTCTTATGGCCAACAAGTGCTAGGGCTGGGCCAGAGGAGAGGTCCACAAAACCAGAGCTGGTCAGGAGGCCTGGGCTAGCGGGGGTCCTGGACACTGGTGTCCCTGGGGGGTCCACAATGAAGTCACCTGACCCCCCCAAGTCTTGGCAGCTTGCTACTGGTCTGGGCATCTCGTCCACAGGCTCAGCTGGCGCCTTCCTGCCTCCCCTCACCCCATCCTGTTCTGGGATGTCCAGGGGCTGGAGGTCATCTTCCTTCTGCACCCTGGGAGACGCTGCCCCGGCATGCAAGGGCTTGCGGGGAGGCAGAGGCTCAGGACACAGAGGATCACGATCCAAAGCCGGGGAGCCTGGCTGCCTGTGGGGACAAAAATACACTGTGGGTCAGGATTCAACTCCAGAGCAGGGGGGCAAGCTGGGGTCCTCCCCAGTGGGGCTGAAGGCAGGGTGAGGGTGGGGTATGAGTTTTGGGGTGCTGAAGACAGCTGCTCAGTCTGGGGCCCTGTGAGAGGCCCGCTCTGTGGATCTGACCCTGCAGCAGTGGTCAGCTCTGTTTCTTCCCTCTGTGTGCTGTGGTCAGGGCTGGCCAGAGGGACAGGCTGGAGGCCGGTCCACTGAATATGTTCTCAAAGGAGGCCATGCCCTTTGGCAGCGGCAGGAAGCAGCACAGAGTCTGGCTGTCCACACCGAGCCCAGGGAGCTAGCCCTGAGGGGGAGATGTGGGGTGGGAGGTGAAGCTGCAGCTCCTTAGTGGGCAGCAGGGAGAAGCTCAGAGAGTCCTGGAATTGCACTGAACTCCCTGCAATCCTTCTTTCTGGAGTTAACTTCTGGAGAGGCAGAAACACCTTGCTGTTTACCCACCTGGGAAGGACTCAGGAATCCCCCCTCCCACTTCTAGGACAGGCAGGCGCATGGCCAGACACATGCCAGCCCCCCACAACTGTGGCAAATGCCCACATGTTAGGAAGGGAGCGCTGGTCAGGGCCCAGTCTCAATCAGCAACATCCCCTCATCTCTAAATCAAACAGAACAGAAGATGGTGGGAAAGACAGGCGAGGAAAGGGAAAAATGCCACAGCCCAGCTCATGCTGTCGCCAGCCTGCGGGTTCCTTCCCCCTAGGGAGGGCGACAGCCGGAGGAGTAGCCATAGCTGTGCTGGCTACCCCTGGCAGGGCTGCCCTGCGGCGCTCACCTGGGCTGGCTGGCCTGGAGCGGGACCTCCGCAAAGCTGTGGCTGAGCTGGGCGATAATCTGATCAACTTTCGCATAAGGGTGGGCTTCCAGGGCAAAGCCCTGGTGCTGGGCACTCTGGAGATGCTGCCAGGGGTGAGAGGAGGCACAGGACATTAGACAGAGCCGGGGTGGTTGCCAGCAGACCTCCCAGCCACACCGGGGTGGAGAGACTAGGCAGGACAGGCTCTCTCACAACAGGCCGGGAAAGGGGCTCACCCCACGGAGCTCCGCGAAGGCCTCCTGGCAGCATTCACAGTACCCTTTCTTCCTCCTGGGTACCATGCCAGCAGCTGATTCTCGGTCCTTGGGTTCTCTGGGGAGGGTACAAGGTGGGAGAAAGTGGTCACTGCTGGGGCCCTCAGAGCAGAACTAGTGCTCCAAGGCCTGGAGCCCAGGCCAGGGACAGGATGGACTGAGCTGGGCAGGCACAGGCTGGCCTGCTTACACTTGGCACCTCTCATCCAAAGGTGGCAGGAGACGAGAAGGAAGACAAGACGTCCTCCTGGGCACCCACACCTAGACCCATCCTTTCCCCGCCCAGACATCTCTAGTCACAGGTGAGCATGCGGGGTGGTTGCCAGAATCGTTTGAAAGACAATTCCAGTTCTGTGCTCATACTCAAGCCCACATTCATTTGACCTGCAAAATGAATGGGAAAAACTGGAGCCAGGATGTATGTGTGGGGTGCGGGGTAGGGTGTGAGGGGTGGGAGGGGAGGGACTATACTGCCCTTGACCTCCTCCATCGTCAATGTCCCCTTCCCTTGGTTCACTCTGTCTCCTCCACATGCTTAGTTGTCCCTTTCACAGCTGCCATGTTCACTGAAGACTGTCACATCTCTTTCTCAACCCTGATTTCTCATTTGAATTTTAGTCCTGTTTTTCTAATGGCCTCTCCTAGCCAATTCAACAAACCCAAAGCATTCCCCTTTAAGGACTTTCTAAGCATGACACAAAACTCACAAAACTCAATCAATATCACCCCAATAAATTTAACAATAAAAAAAACAACAACATCATAAAATAGGAAAAAAGCTGGTAACTTCAACTACATACACTTAAAAAAATGTATGCATGGCAGAAAACAAACTTAAAGGACAAACCACAAACTGGGGAGAGGGCTAAGATTTATAACTGATAACACAGCCAAGGGCTCCCTTCTCTCCTGCGTGGAGGGCGCCTTACAAATCCCTAGGAAGCGATCAACAACTGAAGAGGGAAATGGGTGAAGAGTAACGCGAAGGTGCACACAAAGTCAAATTCAAATGATCAAACACATGAAGTCATACTTAACCTCATTCACGATGAGAAGAAATGAACATTGTAATTACCCTGAGATACCGTTTTTAATTATTAGATTGTCGGAAGTCAGTTCTGACAGCTCGGTAGCCCCGGGGGCGGGGGGCAGTCTCCTCTCCCCAGTGCGGATCAGAGTGTTCACTGGCATCACCTCCATGAAAAGCAATTTGGCCACGTTTATCAAAATTGTAAGTGTGGGCACCCTTTGACCCAGCATTTCTACTTTTAGGAATTTATTCCACAAATACATCTGAACTATCCAATTTTCTCTGAACGTGATTACTCATGGCAGCATTGTTGATAACAACAAAAAACTGAGAATAATCGAAGCCTCCATCAATGAGACTGGCTAAATAAAATACAGTAAATTCATGCAGTGGAATACCCTGCAGCCATAAAAAGGCATGAGGATGCTTTTTAGGTACTAATAGGGACTTGATCTAAGATGTATGTATTAAGTGGGAAAAGCCAGATCCAGCACAGTGAATGCTATGCTACTCTTTATGTAAGAGGAACAAAGGATACGCGATGTACTTCTGTGCACTTGAATTATCTCTG
The DNA here is from genome assembly GCA_004027555.1 of Craseonycteris thonglongyai. Taxonomy (NCBI): domain Eukaryota; kingdom Metazoa; phylum Chordata; class Mammalia; order Chiroptera; family Craseonycteridae; genus Craseonycteris; species Craseonycteris thonglongyai. Next base: position 7,319 of record PVKE010022288.1, read on the forward strand.
GAGACAGACCCACGATCTGGAGATTAGAGGGTGGGTGTGGGATACAGACTTTCCACTTTAAACCCTTTGTAACATTTGGATTTTGAACCAAAATAATAATTAAAAAATTAAATGGTTCCCGCCCACAAGTTTTCTACACACGCGTGCGCACACACACACACACACACACACACACACGTTCATGCACACAGACAGCCCCCACCCCTGCTCTTCACGTGCAGACACCGAAGCTTCATTGCTTCACCCTCCTCCCCTTACAGCCAGCCTCCTGGCTCCTCTGCGGTGGTGAAGCCACCCCAGGCCTAGCACCACCATCAGCCCCAAGCCCACCACCCCTTGGCTAGCCCTCTCTGGTCTCCCTTGTGCCTTCTGGGAAAGACGTGAAGGGCACCTGGACTTCACCTCCACGCCTTCCTCCCTTCTCCTTCTACTGCCATATTCCTGTCTGTTTTTCCTCCCAGTTGCACCGTTTCCTGACCCCGCCACCTCTGTCTGCTGTGGGACCAGCGGGCCTCCTTGGCCTGGGAACTCTTGGCCTGAGAGGCTGCCCTGTCCTAGTCTCCTGCTTTATGAACTGAATGGGGGCCAAGGGGTTGGAGAGGATCTGAGGAGGCACAAATCCATCACCCGAGCCGTGTTTCTTCTGCACTTTGGTCAGTGAAGGGTCACTTTCTCACATATGTGCCAACTACGAATGTCAACGGTCAACGGGCCTATCAGCCCCACTTATGCAGGAGGTCCCCAGATCCTCTGTCCCTTATTTATTCCTCACATTTAGCCCAACGGTCTGAAATTTTGATGTGTAGCGTATCACCCAGGGAGTTGAGGAGGGTGCCGCTTTTGGGGCTCCATCATTAGAGATTGTGATTCTGTAGGTGTGAAGTGGGGTCCAGGAACCTGCATTTTTAATGGGACCCAGGGGATTCTGATGAAGGTGGTCCAAAGACCCAAGTTTCAGAAACCAGCCTATTGTCCTCTGGACATAAGTCAAATTCTTCAGTGGGAACAGAGAACACCAAATTCAACGGATGGACACTCCTCATGTCTCTCTTCTCTGGGCTAAGTTCCCAGAATAGACTTCGCCTAAGGAGCTAACACATGCCATTCCCAAACCTGACCAGCAGGCCCCTGAGTGGAAGGACTTTGGCCTGTAACCAGCCCTTGTTATTCAGAAACCAGAAAGACCCACCTGGTATGGTGTGAGCTGCCTGGGGTCGTCGGTGTCTCAAAAGGACTTGCATCTTTGGGTCCCAGAAAATAAATTTCAGGGAAGGATTTAAACTGATGATGGAAAGGACGAAAGTTCCTGAAACACAGAAAACTTCCACTTTGACTACAGTGGGGAAGGGGATGAGAAAGGGGCCAGTCCCACTCCCTGGAGTGCCAATCCTGATAGAGTGGGCTCACCCGCACATCTTAGGTTCTGAAACAAAACTCCCATGAGCCTTACTAGGTTTAAATTCATACTTATGTTCTCCCTGTCTACTTTTCAAGCCTCATCTGAATCCCACAGCCACCCCGAGCTGAGTGGAACAAGTGGAGGAAACGAAGCCCAACAGGTTCTGGGAGCCGCCCAAGAGCTCACGGCTAGTAAGTGGCCGAGATCAGACTGGCAGCCACGTCTCCCAAATCCTGATCTTGTTCTTCCCACCTTTCCGTTGAGCTTCTTGACCCTAAACAACCTTGAGGACGCTAGTCTAGCAGAATCTAAAGGCAAGGATGTTTAACTCAGAGCAGTGATTTTCCTGCTCCATGAAGAGGAGAACTTTTGCTCCTTTACACCATCTGAGGGGTGGTACTCTGGATGGAGAAGAGGCACAGTGAAGGTTCGGGACAGTCAGGCCCATGCTAAGTAGTTTTGGTGGCCTGCCTCAAGTTACTCACATTCAAGAGACTCTCAGAGCCAGCCCTGGTGATGTGTGGACACTCAGCAAACCCTGCTGATGTGACTGTGTGCAGGGGCCGAGAAGGGAACGCAGGCCCATCTGAAGAACAGTAGGGCACACCAGGTTCCCAGGGCTGGGTTGTTAGCTGCTCTGCCTGAGGCTGAGGGACCCAGAAAACTCTGGTCCCAGGAGTCTCTGCTAGGCACACATGGGCTTTTTCTCTTTAAAAAAGTTTTTACTTTGAGATAATTACACATTCACGGGGACTTTTGATTTAGTACTTATTAAAAAGAGTCAGTGATAACCCAGGTGGCTAATAGCCCATCAGTTTATCATCACGTGACCCTCCTGCTCTAAGTAAGGGGCCCTAAGGGTGGATAGGGCAGAGGGGAGAGGGTGCAGGACAATCAGGACCCTGGATTCTAGCCTCAGCTCAGATTTATCAGGAAAGCGGCTATGTGCAAGTTCCTAATTTCTCTAACCGCAGTTTCTCCAGTAGAAAGAGGCTGGACTCTCCTCATGCTATTTTCCACCCAGGGTTGTCACGAGATGCCATAAACACAGTGAACCCGAGAGGCTTCATCAGGTGCTAGGGAATCTCGACACCACCCCAAGCACCCTCACTTCAGCCAAGATGAGCACACTGGGGCCGGTTATGATTGATAGTGTCAGCGTTCACCTAGCCAAAAATGCGGCGAAATAATGCGCCTGGATGGGACGTCACTAGCTCATCAGAGCAGAGCATTGAAAGGAGGTAATTCACACACAGGGGTCATTAACCCCTGACTCAGGACCAAGAGCAGTGCCCGCTGCTCCAGGCCGTCCTCCAAGACTCCAGCTCTGTGTGAGACTTCTCCATGACAGGGGAGGGGGAAACCAGCTTCTGGGAAGACACATGTGCAGGGCTGAAGGGTTCCATGGCCCCATGTCAGCTTGGAACCGTTCTGCCATGTGAGCCTGGTGGGGGTGAGAGGTGAGGCAGGAGGCCCCACTCACCTGCTCTCATCTTCAATTTTGAGGAACGGCGCTTTCAGTCTGGCCACTGGAGAGGAAGAGTGCACACATTAGCATCTGTCTGCTCCAGTGCAGGGCCCACACTGTACACACAGGAAATGCTCAGAGAGGGGAGGCCCTGCCAAAGCCCAACAGCCTCTCAGAGCTGGAGCACACACTGCCCAAGGTGCCCATTCCATTTGGCAGAAGGGAGGCACATACTCCCATCTCTTCCAGCCTCTGCCCTGGGAGAAAGAGTCCCACTACTGTGGGGAGAGGCTGAGAGTGCCTGAGATCCGAGGCATGCCCTCCTTCAGCAGGATGGAGGCTCCTTCTGGGTGTGGATTCTGTAGGCGGTCAACCAACCATTAGGAACCTAGCTAGGTGGGAGAAACACAGCCCCTGCTGGTTTTTGCTAAAAGCCTCCCAGGCAGAAATCTCCATGAGGACCCTGGGTTTTTTTGTTTGTTTGTTTTTGAGGAGGGGAGCAAAGAGGAAGAGAGCTAAAGAGTATTTAGAGATCTTCACAGAAGGACAGTAAAAAAAATACCAAAGGTGAAATCTGGTTCTGGAGAAAAAATAGAGCAAAGGGGTTCTGGGAGGACAAATTTGGAGTCAATTAATCAAGAGATTCATCCCCTACTAGCTAGTTATTTGCACAGTGTACAAAATCTCTTAAGACCCTGAGAACGACTTCTTTCTTCCCATGGTGACCAGGAGCCCTGTCCAAGAGGCTGGAAGCCTAGGCAGAACTAACAGCCACCAAGTCCCCATAGAGGCTAGCACCTCACAGCTGCCAGGCCCACTTGAGGTAGCCACCAGCACCAAGCAAAACAAAAAAAGCAGCCTTCTCCTTGCACAGCGGCAGCTTCCATTAATTACGTTTTGGGGGGCAATTCCTTCTCTAATTAACTGAGACAGTTATTAAAATCAATTCCCCCACAGATTTCCTTGAATTTCGAACACAAGAGGTGTCAAGTGACTTTTCTTAGCTCCTGTTTGTGCATGAATAAATGCCACTTAAAGAGCATCTTTAGGAGAAACTTTCCTGCTGTCCAAGAAAAGCCGGGAGCTGGGCCCATCAATCTGCCTGTTTGTCAATTTCAGGGAGTTTGGCATTTCTGAAAGTGGTAGGCAGCTGTCAAACTGCCCACCCCAATGTGCTCCTGAATCAGAAGGAAAAGAATGCGGAACTGCAATCAATGCCCAGGAGCAGCCAGAGGACACAGGAGCCAGAGTGACCGTGTGGGGTCCTGGATCTAAGGAGAGCCCCAGTACAGCCGCTCTAGGCTGGCTCATGGATGCCCCTCCCTCTCAGCTCTCCTCTCCAAAGCCCAGGTCCTGGAAACAGGGTGATCGGACAACACAACCTGGACTCACTTCCTGCTGCAGAATCATGAGCAGATGCTGCCACAGAGGGAGTCACAGGCAAGCGTTTAGGGAGGGAGGGATTGCAATTAGATGAGGAACAGCTACTATACTGACCTTTCTGCGTTCTTGACTCTGCTGGACATGTTCCCTAAATGGAAAGGGAAAATAGGTTAGGGATGTGAGGAAGCCAGGGGGGTCGAGGAACCGGCTGGTGAGCCGAGATGCTGTGAGTCTGCCCCACTTTGCTTCCTACTGTCGCTGGGCCCTCCTGAGCTAGATCAGACCTGAGCACAATGGCTCCCTCCGCCTCCTCAGGGACCCGATGAGTGCTGAGCATTGTGTGTGAATCTCAAGCTGACTTTGTGGAGGGAATGCAGGGTGTTCCTGTCACTCCAAATGTAGCAACAGCAGGAGCCATGGCTCCCCGCAGGCCTGGGTGGGAACTGGAGCCGCACCGCCTGTAATGTGACGAGCACTCAACATCTCATCGGATGTGGTGCAAAGGAAATTAAAAGCCGGTGACAGACCTGACATCAGGCAGGTGCTCACGACATGGAAACTTGTAAATGCAAGGCCATCTAGGCACTGCTGCCATCCAGGGCAGCTTACAGGACAAGGGTGAAGACAATGTCTTTTGCTTTCCCTATCTTGTCTCTCCTGACTGTTGATCAAAACCAACATTTAGACCAAGATCAAACAAAGCTAATATTAAAAACTAAATGGAAGCAATGAAGAAATAGGTCAGAGGTGGGGGGTGGGGACACAATGAGAGAGCCAGTGAATCCATGGGACTGCCCAACCCTCCTCCAGGCTACACCTGAAGGTCAAAGACAACCCAAAGAAGCCTTCCCCAAGCTCTCTCCCATCAGCAGAGTGCACCCAGAACACGTTCCAACAGACCCCCAAGTATGTACAAAACAGATTAAGAGAACAATGCAAAGTAAAAATACTGTGCGTTTGCCTCACGGGGAATATTTTGACATAGCTGCTTGTAAATGCACGGAGTCCTAGAAGGATACCTGAGGAACTGTACGCTGTTTATCTCAGGGAAGGCGCTCGGTGGCTGGGGAACAGATGGTAGAGGAGAGAAACTTCACTCCATACCTTTTCCAATTGTGACTATGCCAAATCTATTCAGAGGCAGCAGCAAACTCCCGAAGACCCCCCACCACCACCGCCCAGACCAGAAGGTGTGAAGTGAGGGGTACCGGGGTCAAGCACTTCATCAGGTGTGGATGTGGTTTGCTACTGCTGTTGGTTCTGCACCTGGGGGCCCGTCTTGTGTGAGTAGGCAGGGCTAGTTCTGCCTCAGATTCAGGCCAGGTGAAGGCACTGTGACTTTTAATGAGCCTGAGCTCTCCTGATGTTGTACACACAGTTCTAATTCCAGCAAAGGAAATGCCAAACCAGAATTGGGAATATGGCAGCTACTTCAAACCGCACCCCCAACCCCCGCCCCCACCCATGCTATCTGGAGGCTCATTCCCAGGCCAAGAGCAGTCCCCAAAAAAGGCAGCCTGGCCCGCAGGCCATGAGCATTTATGTCTCATGTAGGTCAGGTCCACTGCCCAGGCTGAAGTGTATCACAGGAGATTTGCAGGCAGCACGGGCTGTGGACACCAGGGATGAGCTAAGAGGCTGCACTCCTCTTTTTCCAGGATGGCCATGAGTGGGTCACAGATTAACTGAAGTAGTCAGACTTCACAGTTTGCAAACCATCCCTTTCCCTTCAGCTCGGCAGGACGGCCTACCTCTGGCTTCTTTGGCCCTTGTTTCTTTACACATAAAGCATCTAGAGAGAGTTGCTGCACATGAATCATCATTTCTGTGGAGAAAACAGAGGGCTACAGTTAAAGGCTTCCATTTCTCATTTCCCCAGCAAAGCCCCTTCCTGGGGCTGGGGGACTAAAAGTCTCACCCGGCCTGGCTCATTGGGTCACATACCAGCCTTGCCTGCCACCTTCTGGCTACGTGTCACTTCTGCACCTGCTGATAATAAAAGAAAGGGCTGGGTCCTCTATCCCTGGAAAAGGACCTAAGCTGGCTCCATGCTCTTTGGTAGCACTGAATATAACTCTTAAACACAAGGTGTATTATGGCCCACAAAGGGCTTTAAGTTACCACTGAAGAGCTGCTGCTGTGGGGAAGGCCAAGCCTTCTGAGTTTCTCAGATGCATCCTTAGTGGGAAAAACACAGTAGGGGCTACACATGCTGGAGCTTCCCCACCACACAGGAAGGCCGGTAAGTAGATCAAGTCAGAAATGGCTGCTTTTCCAGTGAAGATGGAACCTCCCACACCCAAGACCAGGACCTTCCCACGCACAGTCCTTTATCCCCCTGGCAGATCTCAGGCTAGATCTAGACCAGCTGCCTTCGTGGATAAGAGAAAACCCCAGACTCCAAGGGGAACTGAGTGTGAGGGCTAGTCACTGCAGCTGGTTCAGGACAGCTACCCTAGTGTAACTTTCTTACAACCTGCAAACAGGTGGTGGTTGTGTGAGATAACCCTAAAGACAGAACCTGAATTTTAGTTGGGCCAAACTAGGCTGCAATGTGGGCTACACTGCTCATTCCTGGGGAGATTGGATAATTTACTTAATCCCTCTGAGGCTCAATTTCCTCCTCTGTACACTAGGCAGAAGGCTGCATTGAGGATGGAATGAAGTCATTCCTAGCACAGAGTAAACACCTAATAAGTGGTCAGAAGTGGATGTTAGGATTATTTCTTTACTTGTAAAACAAGATCGTCACACCAGCTTAAGGAACACCATGGAGTGGTTTAAAGCTGTTGAGTGGGTTAAACAGAATAGTAGTTAACACTCTGCTATTGTTACTGCTGGTCTCCACACCTCCCCACCTTTGTGGATCTACACAGTAACTGAGCACGCCTAGCTTCCAGTCAGCTTACACAACTCCAATCCCTGTAAAAGCGGACATTCCCAGCCAGTCAACGCTCCCCTCCACAAAAAACCCAGGCAGAAACGGTACCGTCCACATGCAGAATTCTCACTCCCCAGGAGCGGGCATTGGTGAAGAGGCTGCTGCTGCTGCTCCCACTGCCTCCACTGCTGCTCCCCTGGCAAGACAAAGCAGAGTCAGGCCGGAGCATGACACACAAGACCTCAACATGGGACTGGTTGTCCTGTCTCAGAGCTCTGGCTCATCCACATGAAGGGATGTTGTGAGGAGACCCCTAGCGCTCCACACGGATCACAGCAGGAGGGTTAGGACTGCTGACCTGTCTGTATGCTCTGCTTTGGCCACTTTGTGACCAGGAAGGAACATGTGCTCATAAGAGAGCTGTTTGTGGGGAAGGCCTCTGTGAGGAAAGCGCTCAGCACACAGAAATAAACCAGTTGCCATCATGGAGCAGGAAGCTATGCTGGCGGCCCACGTTTCCCACCCTGCTGCCACCATCTGACACCACCACCCTCCCTCCATAGCCAATGCACCTGTCTTGACGTCACTTTAATGACTCTCCTCACAAGATCACCTTAACTCCTCCTGCCACTTTAATGGCTCTGGATTCTTACAAAAGGGATAAACAGCTACTTGTAAAAGATGTACAAAGTCTGGCTATGTGCAGAGCAGACATGTCCCATAGCATCCCTCCCAGGTTCTCTTGGTAGGTTCTGTGTCGGAAAGATGAAGGTGTCATATCCTGGCTTTACCTCTGATGCCCTGGGTGACTTCTCTGAGCCTCACTTCCTCATTTATAAGGAGAAAATGACAGCTCACAGGTTGTGCATTCTGTGTTAGCACAGTTAACCTCTGAACAATGCAGGGGTTAGCGGTACTGAACCCTACATAGTTGAAAATCCACATAACTTTTGACTCCCCCAAAACTTGCTGTCCCTTGGTATTCATGGGGTATTGGTTCCATGATCTCCTGAGGAGACCAAAACAAGGATGCTCAAGTCCCCTAAATAAAATGGAGTAGATCAATGAATACAGTTGGCCCTCCACATCTGTGCCCTCCCATCCATGGATCAAAAATAGTACAGGTATTTATTGCAGAAAATCCATGTATAAGGGGACCTACATAGTTTCAACCAGTGTTGTTTGAGGGTCGTCTGTACTTCAGAAGAACCTTGGAAGAAAGGCTAAATCTGTCCATGTGCCAGAGATACCCACCTCCAGCTGTCTCCCACAGCTCACCTGGTTTCCGATAGCCTTCTGTAGAAGCTTCTTCCCTCTGCTCAGAAGCACCTGCCAGGAAGAGAAGAGCAATGAGGCACGCTGTGTACACCACCTGTGCACAAACAGATTTATACAGGAGCTGACGAGGATGTCTTGAAGTCGTGTCTCGGAAAGCTGGGAGCAGTGACAGCTGAGGGATGACAGAAATGAGAGCCTAGAGAAGCCATACCCAAGTTCAGGACACCCACAGGTAGCTGTGGCCTGGACCCTGCTGGAGAAGGGCATTCTGATTTCACCCAAGGTCAGTGTTACAAATGTTCTAAGATCTCTCTTTAAGAGTCTGTACGTTTAGAACACACCTTTCCTACTCCACAAGGTTCTTACCGAGTCTATGGGTTTCTGTGGTGGCCTGGCATGGCTGCCTTTTGGATCTGTCACAGTCAGTATTTCCACTCTGAGGTCGCTGGGACTGGAGCAGCCTCTGTGGCTTGTCCCATTGCTCTCTGTCTTCGCCTCCCTGCGGCTAGATATGATGTAACTGACATCTTTGCTCAGAAAACCCTCAATTACCTGAAACCAGATCACAGAGGTAGCTGAAAACCAAAAGGCAGATGTAGAATCATCAATACTGAGAGGTGGGGAAAGGAAATCTTGGCTGCCAGAAGTTCTAGAATCAATGTCTTTAAATAGACCAAATGCAGTACAGCACTGGGCCCCCACGAAGACATCATCCTGAAATATAATAGGGTTTATATATATATCATACAGGTTTCTGTCTCCAGAACTGCTGCTCCTGACCCAGCAGCAGACCATGGGCTTTCAGTTATTTGACCAGTATGAGTATGCACAAGGCAACAACACACTGAAGGGACCAGAAAGGTTTAAAGGGTAGCTTGGTTAAGGCATCATTTTTCTTTTCTTTCTTTCTTTCTTTCTTTTTAATTCATTTTATTGTTTTTGACAGAGACAGAGAGAGACAGAGAGAAGGGGGAGGGCCCAGAGTAGTCTCCATAGTTGTATGTCATCATTTTCCACACAGGTGGGCAGGGGCCACGCAGGGCAGGAACTGAACTGGGGGCCTCCCACATGGGAAGCGCACCACTTGGGAAGTGCACCCCAGTTCAGCATATGGATCCACATGGGCCAGAGCCGGAATTCGATCCTCAGTCCCCAGGGCTGTAAAGAAATCGCTTGACCGGTGAGCCATCCCGGCAGCTTCCCCAAAGGCATCATTTTTCCATGGAGATATGCTGGGAATCCAGACACTATACCTGTAACCTTGACTATGCTACAAAAAGAAGCCTAAAATATGAAGCCAAGAAGGGCTTTGGCTACTACTCAGATGCATAGGTATCTGCTCACCTTACCTGGAAGCCCCTAATGGGCACTGAGAGGGTCTGATTTGTCTTTGTATTATTCCAAGAGCTCAACATAGTGCCTGAAGCACAATGACACTTAACTCATGTTGCTGGGAAGAAGAAAAGATGGAAATAAGCAATGGTGAGTTAACAAATTTTTAATGACCAACTCCTAGGGGAAAAAACCCTGCTTTGTAGCGTTTGCCAATTTCTGTGGAGTAAACACTCCCACTATGGCTGCTTTCAAACTACCAACATGTCCTCACCAAACATAGACTTGGAAAGAGATGCTAATAACTGGCTCTCGTAAGCCAGCACTAGCCAGTTCCAACACACTACTGAAAATAAGGATGGATACCTCTGAAGTGTGACTGGATGAGAAAGATGGCATTTAGCTTTAAAAGCAATGTTTAGGTTCCTCAAAAAGCTGAACATGAACTATCAAATAATGTGGCAATCCTACTGCCATGCATACATACGCAAAATAATTCAAAACAGCAACTTGAACAGATGCTTATTATACACCTATGTTCACTGTAACATTATTCATAATAGTCCCAAAATGGAAACTACCCACGTGTCCATCAACAGATGAATGGATAAACAAAACATGGCATATCCATACAAAGGAATATTATTTGGCCTTAAAAAGAAATGACATTTTGATATATGCTACAACATGGATGAACCTTGAAAACACTATGCTAAGTGAAATAAGCCACAACAAAAGGGTAAGTATCGGTGTTTCAACTGATACGAGGTATCTAGAATAGGCAAATTCATACAGATAGAAAGGGGTTGGGGGAGGGGAAATGGAAAGTTAGTGTTTAATGGTTATAGAGTTTGTTTTGATAAAAGTTTTAGAAACAAAAAAAGTAGTTTTGGTTATATAACAGTGTGAATATAATTAATGCCAATGAGCTGTCCATATAAAAATGGTTAAAGTGGCATATTTTAAGTTATATACATTATGCCACAATTTTAAAAAGTCTGTAAAGTTATAGCTTGAAGAAGTATATCTAGTATCTACCTTCTGTAATATGGCGAAAACAAATAAATGCTGGTGTCTGGGAGTGGGGCAATGACTAGCCTATAGAAATGTGGTAGATGGCACATGTGACTTTGCTCTTTCTCCTGTCAGGAGGCAGAGCCTATTTTTCATTCCCTTGAATAGGATTCCTTTTGACCAACAGAATGTGGTCAAAGTAGTATGTGTGAGTTCTAAAACCCAGGCCTCAAGAGGCCTTGTAGCTTCTGCCTTCACCTCCCTGGAGAGAAGGTTGCCCTGAGACCCCTCTGTACATTGGCTGTACATCTAGCTTACTGTATATACACGATAGTATACAGTCATACAGGGCATATAAGAGGCTTCTTATACACTAGGCGAAGCCACAGAGGCAGCCAGCACCAACTACTAAATATGTGAGTGAGGTCAACTTGGTCCTTCCTACCCAGAGTAGGCTCCTTATACATCATTAGTTGTGACATGGTTTCACTCCACACAGGTGGATGTGGGACTGCGTGGGGCTGGAACCAAACCGTGGGCCTCCCACATGGGAGGTGAGAACCTTTGCCGCTGAGCCATCTTGGCAGTTACCAATTGCGCCATAGTTCAGCATATGGATTTGCATGGGCTGGGACTGGGAATTGAACCCTGGACCTCACAATTGTGAGTCAAGTGCTCAACCACTGAGCTATCCCGGCATTCCCATAGATACTATTTTTTTAATTAGAAAAAAATTAACTTTATTTTAAAAAATAGTTTATACTTAAAATTGCTTTGGAAAATGTAGGGATACCACTGAAAATATCTGGAAGACACAGATATAATCCCTCTCCAGTTTCTTCCCTACAACCTGCAAAGGCACATGGTACCACAAGAGAGAAGCAGACTACATACCCCACCTAGATGCTGGATGGCCCCTGTCAAAAACTGGAGATTCCTGCCAGCAGGCAGATCCAAGTAAAAGGACTTCCCGGAAAATGGATGCCGCCTCCCAGCATCTGGTGAGCTCTTCCAGCATTTTCCCAGACAACTGGAAACTCCTAGCTGAGCCCCTAGAAAACAACAACAAAGAACAAAGTAAGAAGCTTGAGGTAAGACAGAGTCCTGCAAGTCAAGCAACCCATGCCAACAGCACCTGTGTGGTGTGCCCCCCGCCTAGGTTCTAGGCACACAAACATGAATATGAGACTAGGGTTCCTGCGTTGGGCTGGTTTTCCTCCTCTGTGTAACCCCCAGTCCCTAAATTCACTGGAGGGGCATAAGATAGGATCTAAGCTTTGCAGCTTCTTTCCAGAGCATTTCACCACAGTGGCTAACAGTCTCAAGGGAACATTAGCTTATAAAAAAAATCTGAGGCAATTGAAGAAAGCAAGTACTATAAAAGATGCTTTCCCTGGTATAGGTTTTTATCTGTTGTAAGTAATGGACCAGACAGAAAAAAATGAATTTTAAATATACTCACAAAAGCAAGGGGGATACTGGAAACATAAACATAGGAATAGCAGGTAAAGAAAAGAATTAAGAACTCCTACATGAATCTAGGAGACAAGGTAAAATAGAAAATAATCAGAAGAGACAGAAAGGAATATTATCCATCTTAGCCTGGGCTCTGCATGAAAGGAAAGTCTCCCTGGGAACTCAAAACCACAAGCCTGCAAAGAATTTGCAATTCAAATTCATACTACTTATGTGGTCTAAGAACCCACTACTACTACTACCAGCAAACAAAAATTAACATAAAAAGTAATCCCAGTTGGTAACACTTCTTGCATACCTCAAAGAATCAAAAACAAAACAACTCTAGAGGTAGACAACTCAGTCCAGAGTTCCCAGAATTTCCCCTGATAAAGCATCATCATATATTATTAGCTCACACTCCTACACTACAAAATACAGTAAGGAAACAAACCACCAGGGGTAAGAATCAGCAGAGGTGAAGAGACAGCAAAATTAGAATCCGAGAGCTCCAAATAGAATGATCAGCTATAGACTGTAAAATGAAAGTTAGTAAATACTCTGATTTTATTTTTTTAAGATTTTTATTTTTATTGTTTTTGACAGATATATATATATAGATATAGATAGATAGATAGATAGAAACAAAGACAGAGGGAAGGAGGAGGACCCGGAACAGTCTCCACAGTTGCACATCATCGGTTTTTCCACATAGTTTCATTCCACAGGTGGGGGGTCTTCACCCCAGCCCAGTTCCTGCCCTGTGCAGCCCCGTGCCCACCTGTGGAATGAAACTATGTGGAAAAACTGATGATGTGCAACTATGGAGACTGTTCTGGGCCCTCCTCCTTTTCTCTGTCTCTGTGTTTGTATCTCTCTCTGTCAAAAACAATAAAAAAATAAATCTTAAAAAAAAAAAGACAACCATAATAATATTGTTGCTAGCGAGCAATAATAGATGGGGGGGAGGATGATTCAGAGATCGAGCAGCTTAGGCCCTTTGTGGTATTCAGGAGGAGGCTAGACATATTTACATCAGACTTTGCTACAGCACACTGTGGAAGCTAAGAGAAGATGGAATGTGTCTTCAAAACTCTTAGGGAAAACTATTTCCCACCTAGAACTCTTTACCTAGGTGAACTATTTTTTTTTTTTTTAAATGTCATGCTTTTTCTTTTTTTTAAATATATTTTTTATTTATTTATTTTGACAGAGGAGAGAGAGAGAGAGAGAGAGAGAGAGAGAGAGAGAGAGAGATACAGAGACAGAGAGAGAACTGAACTGGGGGAGCTCCCAGTTCAGCATATGGTTCCGCACGGGCCGGGGCCGGGATTCGATCCTCGGTCCCCGGCGCTGCAAAGTGAGCATCCAACCCACTGAGCCATCCCGGCTTCCCCTAGGTGAACTATTATTCAAATGTAAGGTAGCATAGAACTGTCAGACCTGCAAGGTCTCAAAAAATTTCCTTGAAATGCACCCTTTCTCAGGAAGTTACACTAAACGTACTCTACCAAAACCAGGAAGTAAACAGAGAGGAAAACATGGAATTCAGAATATAGAGAATCCACACTAGAAAGAAGCAAAGGGAATTCCAGAGAATGATGAAAGGAGATCCTAGGGTGAAATCAATGTGAGAGGCCTAGTGCACGCATAGCTGGACACGACTGGAATACTAAGACAAATGGTCTCAGAAGGTATGTCTCCCAGACAAAGAAGAAACTGAGATTCTCTGATGAATTTGAAAGGACTAAGAAAAGATTTATACTTCTGATAAAGAGTCTGGACATGAATCAGTGATCCATACACAGAAAACAGCATATCTCATAGTTTACTATATGGCTCAGCTCTGAATAACCATTACACAACCATAATAAGGTAAACACAAAATTACCAGACAAAAATTACTACATTATGTACATACTGGGTGGATGAGGAGAAAAGGTAAATGTGTAGGTCGTGCAGAGGAGTTGGGGGACAGAAATAAACCTTTATCTTCCATATTAGAAAGTCAATAGATATAATTTAAAATTGAAAGCAAAAGTAGTGAGCACACTATTTAGAAATAACAAGGTAAAGACTAGAAGGAATAGCTAAAAGAGGGTAAATGGTTATACCCTAGGGAGTGGGAATCAGGAGGGATGAAAGGAGGAGTGACTCCCATTCCTGCTGTTTGAAAGGCAACAACCAAATGGCATAGCTGTAACTATCCAAAATTAAAACTAGATGATACTAAAAGGGGGGTTGGAGTATCCAGGGAAGTAACTTTGTGATAAAATACTTATATAATTGGGTAGTGGTGGTTAAATTTATCCATAAACTTAAGAACTTTATGGTAAAAATAACCATGAATAAGGGTTTAATAAATTACTCTACCCTGACCTCCCATTTGTCTGCTAATCTTGTTCATAATAATCAGACTGAACGTTCTTGTTTGACCTTTACTGTAAATTCCTAAATAATCCATGACATCCAGCAACACAAAACTCACACACAAACCCACTAATTATTAGAATATCTCAACAGGGCACACATTTCTCAGCCTTTTCCTCCCAAGAGGCTCTGGGGCCCGGTAGCAACCTTGACCTTGCATCCCTAGTTTTGCCCTGTTACCTACCTGGGTCCGGAGCCCGGAGCCGACGCTCAGCCATTGAACTCTCCAGCTCAAGGCAATCGTCGCCTGAAAGGGGGCAAAACAGCAGCCGAATCACCTTCACTAGCCTTCGGCCTTTCATCATCCCCTACCCCGCCTCTCAATCCTGCGCAGTTCCCAGCGGCTGCCCGGAACAGCGAGACTCCACGCCATCCCTGTCCACAACCCAGCTCAACTCCCGCGCTGCCTTCCAGCAATCGTCCCTCAGTCCCTCCGCTCCTTGCAGACGGTGCTACCTCAACTCCCACGGCCTCGTGGCCACCCTTGTAATGTCAGTTTCTGTGCCTCCATCCAGGTTCTTGTCCCCTGTCCCCTCAACTGGGACCCCTCCTGGACCCTCTATCCAGCTTCTGCACCTATCCGCTCCCCAATTCCTGACCCCGTTATCCTCTGCAATTCTTGTGACCCCTTCCCGGCATCCGTACCCTCTTCCGGCTCCCCCAAATTCTGGGCTCTTTCTCTGCCTCCGTACTCCTTCTTCAAGGCCGCCGTAGTACATTCGCGGACTCCATGAGCTCCTTCAGACCCCCGAGCCCGGATGTGGCTCTGCATCTACAACATCATTCTACGGGAGCCCTCGGTCGCGGCTCCGGTTTAAATTTCCTGCCAGCTCCGCCCCTAAAACAATATACTACCCGATACAGCCCTACGGTGGCCCTGGGAGGACAATATTAGTTCAGAGCCTCTTTCCCTGACGTTCTCCGCTAGGCTCTTTCTCTCACGTGTATTCATTTCTCGGCTTTTATTGGTTGGAGATACTTTGAGCCTTAATGGCCAGCAAGTTGAGAACTAGTGATTTTTTACACTGAGCTAGTTTGAAATTCCTTGAAGCTAGATGATAATTAATAAAATAAGCCTAACACTTATAGAGTATTAATTACATAAAGTTTCACATACACATCATTTCATCTTAACATCTTTGTCTCCCTTTACTCTGCTTAACCATACAACAAAAAATTTCTCAAAAGAGGTGTCTCCATTTCTTACTTCCCATCTTTTCTTCAACTCACCTGATTAGACGTTGGCCCTTACCCCTCCACTAAAACTTTACTTATCCCATTCAACTGTGACTTCTACTTTCCCAAATCCTATGGTCACTTTGCTATCCTTATCCTATCTGACTTCGAGAACATTGAAACAGACTGCTTCTTCTTGAAACACTTCTTTTTGCTTTCACTTCTATCCATTTTCACCTTACCTCACTGGCTCCTCCTCCCTCAGTCTCCATTGCTGGACCCAAAGCCACTGTTTCCCCTATAAATGTTGGAATACTCCAAGGATGTAGCCCTAGGGCCTAGGCCTTAGCCCTCAGCCCTCTTCTCTATTAACATTCTCCTTCTAGATAATCTCATCCAACTCCTTGGCTTTACAATTCACCCCTATGCAAATACCTGCAAAATTTCCATTCCAAGATCTGACCTCTCACCCTATCTCTAGATTTATATATGAAGTGTGATAAAAAATACAGCGAATGCTGCTGCCTAGTGCCATCCAAAGGAAAGGCAGGGATCTTCAATATGGGAAGCAGCATGTCAGACCTTAGTAACAGTGTGTGGTAAGTTTCAACTTGTTCCGGGCAGTCAGTCAATTGTGAGCTACGGTTGAACGAGAAGGTGTGTTTTAAAGTGTGCCATAAATCGTGGATTGGAAACAGCACATTAATATACATTTCTGTCAAATTAAGTCTACAGCAAAATACCATTTTTCACTTAACACACTGGCAAAGATCAATTTTGCTAGCACAGCCTCCTATGTAAGGCAATTTGGTGCTATCTAGCAAAATTACAAATATACATATCTTCCTACCCACCTATGTCTAGGGAGTTATTTGGCAGATATATTCAAACATATGTGATATGTATGACTTATGTAATAAAAGTATACCGGTATGTTGCAGTACTTCAGTATCTACTGGCCATATGGTGTTTATTTATACCTGTGAAATAAGGACACAGAAAAGTTAACAGAAAACAAAGTTTATTTTGTTACAAATACAGATGGAGTGCTTTCTATGATGTTTAAAGTGCTTTAAAAATAGTAATTGGTTTAATCCTCGTAACAATCCTATGAGGTAGGCAGTATTAATAACTATGCCATTTTATACATGGGAACACTGAGTGTGTGCTAGTGCTGGGATTTGAACCCCAGCAGCCTGACTTCAGACGCCATGCACTTAACATTGCTCTCTGCTGCCTCCCAATTTAGGACAAAATGGAGAAAGAAAACTGACACAGCAATTTTAAAATCTGACAAAATAAACTTTAAGGGATAAAGAATTACTAGGGATATGGAAGTCATTGCTTGATGATAAACAATTCACCAGGAAATATAATAACCTAGTACTTACATGAATCTAACAACAAAGGTCAAGATATTTAAGGCAGAACTATTAGGAAGACTAAAAAATCTACAAATACAGACATTTTAATACACTTTTCCCCTGGAAGCCATAATGGCTCAGTGGGTTAAGCGCTCACTTTGCAGACCCAGGGACTGAGGATCAAATTCTGGCCCCGGCCTGTGTGAACCCATATGCTGAACTGGGGAGTGCCCCCAGTTCAGTTTTCACCGGGGTGAGACCCCGGCCCAGTTCCTACCCTGTGCAGCCCCACACCCACCTGTGGAATGAAACTATGTGGAAAAACCAATGATGTGCAACTATGGCGACTGTTCTGGGCCCTCCCCCGTCTCTCTGTCTCTGTATCTCTCTCTGTCAAAAACAATAAAAATAAATCTTTAAAAATATATACTTTTCCCCTAAAAGTATGATGGAACAAAAATGAAATAAAATTAGTAACATATAAAATATTAAATTATATAAATACTTTAATATACAAATATTAGAAAATAAATATTATTTTCAAGTACACATGGAACATTATAAAATTTGACTTACATTAGGCTACTAAAGTATCAACTGATACCAAAGAATTAATATCATACAGAACATACCCTTATAAGGAAGTTAGAAATCAATAACAAAAAATATTTATTAATTAATTTATTTTTAAAGACCTATTTTTATTGGTTTTTGACAGACAGAGAGACAGATAGAGAGAGACAGAGAGAAGGGGGAGGGCCCAGAGCAGTCTCCATAGTTGACATTAGTTTTCCATATAGTTTCACTCCACAGGTGGGCACGGGGCTGTGCAGGGCAGGAACCTGGCCGGGGTCTCCCACATAGGTCCTGGCAAGAACTGAACTGGGGGCACACCCCAGCCCAGCACATGGGTCCACATGGGCCGGAGCCGGGACTTGATCCCCGGTCTCTGGGGCTGCAAAGCCAGCGCTCAACCCACTGAGTACATCCCAGCTTCCCCTATTTATATGTTTTATATCTTTTTATATTTATAGAGAGTAATTATTTTATCTTCAGTGCATATTTATTTCTATTTTACTCTTGACAGATAGAGAGAGAGACAGAGACAGAGACAGCTAGAGAACCGAACTGTGGGAACTCCCCAGTTCAGCATGTGGGTCCTGCCTGGGCCGGAGCCGGGATTCGATCCTCGGTCCTCGTGGCCTCAAA
>PVKE010022289.1:0-25707 GCA_004027555.1 Craseonycteris thonglongyai
TCTCTCTCTCTCTCTCTCTCTCTCTCTCTCTCTCTCTCTCTCTCTCTGTCAAAAATAAATAAATAAATAAATATTTAAAATAAAAGAGAAGGCAAGTGGAGAACATACCTAATACTCCACTACCCACCTGGGTTAATAGCTTATTATCAAAGCCAATTGAAATGGAGGATTTCATAATTGGTCTTTTCCCAACATTGTTTGCTCAATATGCTGCCCCCAAATGCCTACCTCCTGACAGTTCCCTACAACAGTGACACTCTGCTCAGCCCATGTTGTGCCTTTGGCATGATACATGTGAGTTGAGGATAGAAATTATTCTGAAATATATATATCAAACTCATCGAAGAAAAACATGATTTTCATTTTCATGATGGCAACAATCTAAAAGCCTGCATCCTGGCCTTGTAGGCTGAATTATGTACTCCCAAAATTCATATACAGTATAGAAGAGCTAACCCCAGTACCTCCGAAGGTATCTATGCTTGGAGATAGTTTTTAAAGTAGAATTAATTAAAAATAATGTCATGACCCTAAGCCAATGTGACTGGTGCCCTTATTAGAAGAAGAGATTAGGACACAGACACACACAGAGGAAAGACCATGTGAGGACACAGGGAGAAGACAGTCATCTACAAGCCAAGGACAGAGGCCTCAGAAGAAAACAACCTTGCTGTTACCTTGATCTTAGACTCCTAGTCTTCAGAATTATAAGGAAATACATTTCTGTTGTTTAAGCCAACCAGTCTGTACTTAGTTACGGCAGCCCTACAAAACGTATATACTTGGGTAAACTTGACTAAATTGATATTATCTATCATTAGCACCAGGTACTGGGTAAAGTCCTAAGTCCTTAGCAAGGCTCAGTAGGCCTTTCCAGTCCTCCCACCCACCGTGCACTTCAGCTTGACCAAGCTCTTTTATCTTCCCTGACACCAAAAGTAGACTGGCCCCTGGGAACTCACACTTCCCAATTCTTCCACACACAGTAGTCTCTCAGTTAACCAGCACCCATGGGGATTGGTAGGTGCCAGATAACTGTAAGTAGACTCTGTTAACTGGAACTCAAGCAACCAGCATGCTAAGCATCTGGTAAAATCTCAAGCAATCGGCAAATTTTTTGCCAGTTGCTTGAGTTCCAGTTAATGGAGAATCTACTGTATATTAATTCAGACTCAGGTTCTTTTTATCTTCTAGAATTGTCATCCTCTAGACCTTGCAGTTCTTTGAAGCAAGTAGAACAAGGAAAGAGAGTGGCTATAGAAGACATCCATGTCAGTGTGCAAGTGACACATATCATTTCCACTCACATTCCATTGATGAGAACTAGTCCTGTGGTCCCACTTGGAGTACTAGGCAATGCAGACCCTGGCTGGGCAGCCACCTCTCAATGACTATGCTAGGGGGGGATCTGACTCTCCTAGACAGCTGGCTGCCTCTGCCACATTCCTTTTGCCTGACGAGAGTGCTGCCAGCAGTTTAACCTGTCCTATATCACCACTTTACATTTCACCTATGAAACCTACCCAGTCCAGTAGATATGACCTGTTCTGTAGCCTTTCTAGGACCCTTGGGTCTTCACGTTTCACTCTCCTGCCACTGTACTTGGGGGTGTTATCAATGTCTTCCCTCCTTCTTCCTCCCCTGATTGCAAACTCACTTTATATATTCTACTTCTGAATTCTGAAAACCCCAGGAGTTTGTCACAGCGAGTCTCCAAATGGCCATAATGGGGAAGAGGAGTAGAACAGGTGACTTGGTCTATGTTTGTTATCCATGTGTGGGATGTGGGGGAGGAGCATTCCGGGTTGGCTTGACTCATTTATTACACACACCCTGAATTAACACTCGCTCTCTGTAGGGCCGGTGGTGAAACCACAGAAGGAAGACAGACAGACATCCCAATGCTTTGATGAGCTCTTCCTCCAATGGGGAAGGTGGACTTTTAAACACAAGTACAAGGCCATATACAACACACCAAGGCAGAGGTTTATAAAGCCTGCAAAAACATAGGTAAAGCAGGATCTAACTTTGCCCAGTATGCAAGATTCTGCTAGGAGGCAACATTCAAGCTGCCGATGAATAGATGAAAGAGGGAAGGATGCGCATTCCCAACCAAGAGTAAAACATCTGTCAAGACATGATTGTGTGAATAGCCAAAATTCTGCAAAGTGCCCAAGTGTCCCTCAACAGGTGAACAGATAAGCAAAATGTACTATATACATATGATGGAACATTATTCAGCCTAAGGGGGAAAAAAAAAAGAAAATTCTGACACACGCTACATGGATGAACCTTGAAAAGATTATACTAAGTGAAATATGCCAGACACAAGAGCACAGATATTTTGTGATTACAATTATATGAAATATCTAGTATAGGCGAATTCATAGAGAAGGAAAGTAGACTTGAGGTTAGCAAGGGCTGGGGGAAGAGACAATGGGGAGTTATTGTCTAATAGGCACAGATAAAAATGTTTTGAAACTAGCTAGTGTTCATGGTTGTACAACACTGTGAATGTAATTAGTGTCATTAAATTGTACACTTTAAAATGCCTAAAAGAGCAAGCTTTGTGTTATATATTTCACCACAATTTTTTTTAAATGATATGGTTATATGAATGGGTAGAGAAAAGGGGAAGAAGTCTCTTGATCTCTATTTTTAAATATCAAAAAAACTAATTAAACATCCCTTTGGCTCTTGGCTACAACCTACAGCTTCATTTTTTTTTTTTTTTTTTTTTTTTTTTTTTTTTTTTTTTTTTTTACATTAAAAGGAGAAGAAGTGACTAAGATCAGAAAGGAAGCCACTGTCAGAAATTCAACAGCAGGAGGATCTACAGGCCAGTTCCACAAGATGTTGCGTTCTTTTTAGTGGATCGGTCATTGGTGGGAAAAGAAAAGCCCTGTGGACTTCAACTATGACTTTCTGTTAAGTGTTCATTTCATTAGGCAATAGTCCATTAAATTAGATTTAATTAAAGTTGATTTGATTGATGGACTAAGATGGCATAGTCAGTCTCTCCAAAGACAACCCTCACATTTGGGCAACCATGTGGGAAAATCATTTCTATCCTTGGTAAAAGCAGGTGATACTGCTGATCTACAAAACTATCCCTTCAGTGGTTCCTGTGTAGCAGAGGTTCTTAACTGTTATTAAATCATTCGTTCATTGGCTGACACATCACAAATGGCAACTACATGCACAAACCACACAGCTGAACTTAAAAAGCCAAACCTGTTTTTATTGCAGTGTGGAAACTAGAAGGATTTTATTCTGCTGAGGTTATCACGTGGAAATTTTTAAAAAAGCAAAACATCCCTCCTTTTAAAAATAATAAATGGCATAAATCATCCCGACAGCTGACCATTACACTGTAACATTTCAGTGAGTTTTGTACTAATAAGAAGATGAATTAGATTAATAAGTGCATTCTCTTAAACATTTCAAGGAAATTAATTTAGCTCTTCCGATGTCTGAGCAAAACACTTTGAAAATATTAACTACCCGATTCTTATCACCCAAAAACATTTTCTTTACACCTATTGCACATGGGGCTCGGCTAAGCACTTTCTAAGCAATTCAAACTGATGGATTATATAATCTAAAAATGCAGTTTTCCTCTTAAAAAGACAACCTGGAACTTGTTTATTTAAGTGCCAAGTAGCACTGACTTTTTTTTTTTAAGTTAGATTATTTCTGGTTATAAAAATGTGGGAAGGTCTTATTTCATACAAAGGATGTATCTCACAAGAACTTGTGTTAAGTCAAACTTGCATAATTCAAGAATGATTATCTCAAGGGAATATATGTAAAATAAGATAGTTGTATTCTCAGAACACATTTACAAGATGTAATATATGTTTGTTTTAAAGCCACTTCTCCTGTTCCCAGCGTTTTATCTAATATATCACCTATTAACTGCTCTGTTTCATTGTGGCTGCTTGCCCTTCTTCTTGGCATCTTACCCCATATAACTTCCCTTCAAAAGCTATTGATTTGGGGCATACTTTTCAGCATCAACACATGCTTTGTTATTTTATGAATATAGTAGTCCCCCCTTATCTGCAGGTTACATTCTAAGATACCCCCCTCACCCCCCCACCCCGCCCCAGTTGAGTTCCTGAAACCGCAGGTAGTACTAAACCCTACATATACTGTGTTTTTGCCTATACATACATACATATGACTTACAGCTTGTCTTTGGCATGTCTAAAGTGCTAGCATCACTACTCTTGTGCTTTGGGGCCATTATGAAGTAAAATAAGGGTGACTTGAACATAAGCACTGTAGTCCCCTGACAGTCAACTAACCTAGACAGCTACTAATTGACCAACAGGTGAGGGGATCACCTGTCGCATGAAGAGGCTGGACAAAGGGATGGCTCATGTCCTGGGCAGGACAGCATGAGATTTCGTCGCATTACTCAGAAGGGCACATGATTTAAAATGTATGCCTTGTCTATTTCTGCAATCTTCCATTTCATATCTTCAGACCACGGGTGACCAGGTCATTGACAAGGAGGGACTACTGTGCTTGAATGACATTGTTATTGGGTTGTAAAAATATTTTACTAATATTAACCATAAAGTCTAAAAAAGTATGTTTACATACATGTAAACAACAGTATGGTTAGAGCAAGCTTATCCAATCCATAGCCCACAGGACACAGATTTGTAAACTTTCTCAAAACATTATGAGATGTTTTTGCAATTTTTCTTTTGAGCTCAGCAAGTATCGTTAGTGTTGGTGTATTTTATGTGTGGCCCAAGACAGTTCTTCCAGTGTGGCCCAGGGAAGCCACAAGGTTGGACACCCTGGTTTAGAGGATTATACAAAGTCAGGTTGCTATTTCTGTTTGTCAGCTTCAGTGGCAAGCCATGTTATAATCTGAAAGTATAACCAAGGTTTGCAACTCATTCTGCCTATCATTTTGAAACTGAGTGATTCTTCATTCTTTTTTAATTTGGTGGCGCTGACCTTTTAATCTTCAAATTAAAATTTTACTGGGAGTTTTGCGTTGACATTTTCACATATACAGCCTCCATGGGGCTTCCCCAGGTGGTAGTAGAGAAAACCGAGAAATGTTGCATTAAAGCCCAAAATGGAAGAAACCCACCATCATCCAGGAAGAGGATTTCATTCCTTATCATGTCTATGGGTCAGTAATTCAGGGCTCATAGTCTCCAGAAAATAAAGACTATTCAAATCCCATGTTCACCTTCAGCACCTTCCTCCTCCGTATCTCTGAGAAGGGGGATGGATTTAGGGTGGAGAAATTGTTCCCGGCTTGGTCACTTCTGCTCCACTGAGGGGATTACCCTCCCTCTGAGCTCCAGCTTTGTGAGACCTGCTAATGTCCATCAAGCTCCTCTCCTGGAGTGCTCATAAGTGAACTAGTTTCAGCCATTCTCAACAGAGGGAAACATATCAACCTAGGTCTGAGGGGACTTGCGTGGTTTGAAAAAACATATTCTTTCTTAAATGGAAGGGCAAAGATGGAGATCCCACTAGATCTAGAAATGTACTCACTTATTTTAAAATAAACCTATAGAAAATGTAAAGAATTCCAAAGACTATGAAGAAAAAGGCAGATAGTTCATTATGCCATTGCTAAGATCATAGATATGAAAACATACCACACAGTTTTGAAAAGGGCAAACAATTTGAATAGACATTCACAAAAGAAAATTAAAAAATGACTAATAAGCATTTGAAAAGATTTTCAACACCATTATTCATCAGAGAAATGAAATTAAAACTACGAGTACCCATACCTACCTATTAAAATGGCTAAAATTAAAAAGATTGACAATACCAAGTATTTGACAGTATACACAGTCAAAACTCATTGAATTATACTCTTTAAATCTATGCAATTTACACTATACAAATTGAATTTAAAATTAATTTTTAAAAACACCTCAATGACAGAACCATAATTATGTATTATAGAGCTGGAGGCTAATAAGAGTCCACTGCTTTAGGCTGCACTCAACTCAGCTCAGCTGGGTTCACTCATTACCCATCTGCAAGTCGCCTGTCTACAGCAAACTGTTCTAGTTTACAGGAAATGTGCTCTAGTCTGGCTTTCCTGAGGCTCATCAGCCAGGAAGCTCTGATCTAGGTGCCTCGTCTTCCTCTTGGGAGCAGCTGGCTACCTGGCATTGTCCTCATGGCAGTGACCGAGCATGAGAGACATTAAGTGGTAATGCACACACACTCTTGTGGAGTAGGCTTGGGACCTTGCACACCATGAATTCTGCCTCATCCTATTGATAAAGCAGGTGACAGGTCTAAGCCCCGATTCTGCATGAGTAGCAGGAAGAGTACAGCTTGCCTCTTCAGTGAGAGAAAATGTAAAATCACATGGCCAAGGGTGTGGATGTTAATCAGTCAACCTCAGCATTCAAAGGGCAATATCACAGAAGCCACTGGAAATGAATGTATGGAATTCAAACGTATAGGCTGAAGATATAAATGTGAAGGTTGTCAAAATCATTTTATTAGTCTGCTGACTGCTTTCAGTCTGCATGCCAAAGTGACACTTTTTTTTTTAACAATTTTATTGATTTTTGACAGAGAGAAACAGAGACAGAGAAACAGAGACAAGGGGGAGGGCCCAGAGCAGTCTCCATAGTTGACAGCATTAGTTTTCCATATAGTTTCACTCCACAGGTGGGCACAGGGCTGTGCAGGGCAGGAACTGGGCCGGGAGCCTCCCACATAGGCCCTGGCAAGAACTGAACTGGGGGCACACCCCAGTTCAGCATATGGGTCCGCATGGGCCGGGGCCGGGATTTGATCCTCGGTCCCGGAGCTTCAAAGTGAGTGCTTAACCCGCTGAGCCATCCCAGCTTCCCCCAAAGTGACACATTTAGGGATGCTTGTTCTGAACTGTTTCAATGATTAGAGTGACTGGGGGAATCACTTCTGATCGTACTGTCAGGGCTGACTTCAATGAAGTGGCAAATGGCTAAGCTATGAATTATTCCAACTGGACAAATCCTCAGTGAGTTTCATTCTAGCTCTTTGACCTTCCTTTACTCCTAGGCTGCTGCACAGAAAGGGGAAGCCCAGTCCTGAAGCAGGACAGTAAGACAGCTAGCAAACCTCAGTCAGGAAGGCCTTGGTAACCATAACACCCATACCTAAGAAATGCGAATGTAAGCCTTGGGCTTCTGATGCCCATCTCTAAGAAATGTAAATGTAACCTTGGGAGGAAGGCACCAGATACTGGAAAAAAAGACAAAGGATGTCAAGGCTGAGAATGCCTGGAGCCCTTCTCCCTTTCACAAGATAAAAACTGTCATTTATAGTCGTAACTGGGCATTCCACTTTCAGGTCCCCTCTCCAGTAGAGAGCTTTTCTTCTTTCCAATAAACTTCTGCTTAACCTTTCCTGTGGAGTCCGTGTCCTCGTTCTTTGAGCGCAGGAGACCAAGAATCTTGGACAGCCAAACACACATCAATTTTCCTGTTTCAATGTGACCAGAAACCCAGTCTCTTCTAGCCAGATAAGAGCCCTTTTGAAGAATGGGGTCCAGCTAAAGATTGTTGAAAAACAGGAAGGTTTTCATTTGATTGGGTAATTGTGCTTTCTCTATAGCAGGAAAAGAAGGTGTTAAATTCTGTAGAAGGTAAAGTCAATGATTATCCCAAACTCACCTTGATTGGCCACATCCTTCTGGCATTCTGCTATCACAGAAGTGAAAGGAGGTGCTGGGTGATGTATGTACCATATTTTCCTGAGATCTATCAGCACACTGGGATGGTAGGACTCATTATTGAAATGAAGGTCCTGGCTCAGAGGGATTCAAAATTTTACCCAAGGTCATCTAGCTAATAAAAAACAAAACCAGGATATGAACCAAAGCCTATGTTCTTTTAATGAAATGACCCGGCAAGGCTGCCAAAATGGGCATCACAAAATATAACCCATTCCAAGATACAGGAAAGAATCAATTCATTTGTAAAATTTTTCTAAGAGGGAAAAAAGAAAGATCAATAATGCCGTGCTGTATTTTTAGTGACGGGCAGTGAGAACAGACCCAATGATTTATACAAAAGAGAGGGGATTTGTATTCCTGGGGCTGGAAAGGTGTTAGACATTAATAGCAAGAAAACTGTTAGGAAACTGACAAGAGGCGAAGGGGAATATCCTTGCTTTCTTCCTTGAAAAACACTCACTATAGAAAAAGTGAAAGAAAACAGGATTGAAAATTGAAGCTGACTGGGGATAGAAAAAACAAAACAGGAGGGATATATGAGGAAGTTTGGAAGGAAACAATATGACATGAAAGAATCTCAGAGTAAAAAGAAAAATAAGTTTAGCTGTGGTAAGAAGAACAGGGCAGTTCATTAACAAGGGATATAAAAATGGCCTGCAGATAATATTTATCATCCTTTCTAATTTTCCTGTGGCTTTATTTGTGCCCATCTGTCAGCTCAATCTTTTCCAAGTGTCTATTGCCACAAACACAGGCCATTAATTTATTGAAAATATTACTGAAATTAGATTCCGTCTGTCCTTCCTATTGTGTTTTACTTCTTTTTTAAAAAATTGGGTTTATTTATTTGCCTGTTTGTGCTTTCATTTGGCAAGTGGGCATTACGCCCAGGCTAGAAAACATCGTCTTCCCAAACCCTACAAAAAGCAAACATAGGAAACTTTCCCGTGTTCAGAGCATTCCATCTAAATTTGCAAAACAATTTGCCAAATGTAGCCTGTACACGCATCCCTCTTCCTCTGGGGTGGGAAATCAAAATTGGAAACATTCTGACAAAAACAAAAGCAATGGCAATACAGCATTTACTTTCTCTAGCCTAGAACATAGCTAACTGCGTGGTTCTTCATACCAATACATCCAGTTTCCATTAAAAAGAAATCTATTCTACTTCTCTAAGAAATAAGTGGTACATTTAGATTTAGCCATTTTTATTTTAAAGACAAGGACAGAGAGCCTTCCTGTCAACTTCTACCACAGGCATATATGAGTCACCCCAAGTGAAGCCACTATCAAAGGCAGATAATTGTGACAATTTTATCGTCACATAATCAGATTTTTAAATCAGCAACTGAGGGTATATTACCAGAGTTGTGAAAAAGCAACTCTGCAAAGGGCCTGAGGCCTTGATTTTATTTCTTTAGCTTCCCAAGATTGTCCCCAATGAGCAGAAAGGCCACCCAAGTCTTCCAGCCTGTCAGCCCAGCTCCGGCCCCAGGAGGGGAATACGTGCTCTTGATTTCAAGGAATGCCACCCAGGCTGGTTGGCTGTAAATGTGAGCTGCCTATTATTTCTCCTTCATTTCCCAGGAAGTCTGGGTGAGAGAGCTCCTGACCAGCACGATTCCCTGCCTCTTCACATCCCCTTCTGCTGAGCAACTTTTTAACTCACATGCTGGCAGTCTGGTGTGCAAGACAGAAGGGGGAGAAATGGAAAGTTTAAAGAACCAAGTGGCTTCGCAGCCTTTGCAGGGAAGAAAAAAAATTCTTTCTCTCTACCCATCTTCGGTTCATTGGCTGGAATGCTCCAGTCAAATGATAAAAGACAAATTAACCAGAGAAAAAATAAAGAACAGATTTAATTACGTGTGTATGCATGGGAGTTTCACGAAGAAATGAGACTAAAAGAGGTGGCCAGATAATTACAGTTTATATACCCTCTTAGACTAAACAAAGGAGACAGGGCTTCAGGGCTTCTGGATACCAGAGGCAAGCTATGGGAAGGTGACAAGCGACAGTACTGGGAAAGGAGGGTTGTTTAGCAAAGTCTGTTACGCAGATTTAAGCAGGTGGCTTCTCCATTGATGAGAATTACAGAGTGTTCCTGGTACAGGATGGGGACACACACTTTTACAAATGAAAATGTCTTTATAAATGCAAATTTCTTTATAAAAGGGTAACTTGTGCATTTTTTTTATAGCTTCCTCTGCAACTACTTATACTTAATAGACTTTCACTCAAAATTATCTAGTATATGCCAAAGAAAGGTATGTCACGGTGTCATATTCTGGTATGCTTCACTTCCTTTTGCCTGAAAACAAATATTTGAGGCAGAAAAATAGTTTCAAAGCCAGAAGGACTAAAGATTAAGCAATTAGCTTCCATCAAATAAATGGTGTATATGTGTGGGGGTCTGAACCCCCATTCTGAATGAGCCAACCCAAGATGTGCCCCAGTGGTATGCATATGGTCTTGAGCTAGGGCAACGCACAGATGACTAGAATCAAGAGCAACATCCCCCTCCTTCACTACCTACAAGAACTTGGATTAGGGACTGTGCCCATAATAAGAAATTTTCACA
The DNA here is from genome assembly GCA_004027555.1 of Craseonycteris thonglongyai. Classification (NCBI taxonomy): domain Eukaryota; kingdom Metazoa; phylum Chordata; class Mammalia; order Chiroptera; family Craseonycteridae; genus Craseonycteris; species Craseonycteris thonglongyai. The sequence goes on from PVKE010022289.1 coordinate 10,305, forward strand.
GATAATCTTTTTGACCTATAAGGCAGGGCAAACTTCTAATTACTAAACATCTGCTCTTCTCATCCTTCAATGGCCCTTTGAAGCCCCTTAAAGCAGAATATCTCACCTACCCAAAATTTTTTCTATCTCTGAATCTCTCACGCACATGGGGTTCCCATATGTATGTATTTATGTATGTCATTCAATTTGGTTATTTTCTCTTGTTAATCTGTCTCATGCCTTTTTGATGAGTAGACTACCCAAATGAACCTGCAGAGTGAAGTTTCTAACTTTGCCACATAGCTCACTTGTAAAAATTTTTAAAAATTGAAGTGGTTCTGGTGGAAGCAGTGAATATGTGCAGATGCACTAAGAAAACTAACTATAGGATATGCCATTCCAAAATATGCCTCTTTGGCATACAGATGATTTTGAGTCAATTATTTAAGAAACACTGCAGACAGGATATGTATGCTTCCCTTTTGAGTGGGAAATTTACATTTATTAAAAAAATCTCCATCTGTCAGAGTCTCTCTTTGGATCAGGAAGAGAAGGATGGCTCTTAATCACAAAGGCTCATAATGAAGAAGGCACCGGCTTAAACCTGTATAACAAAATTGACCTGGTTACCATAATTTCCTGGCAATTTTCATAACTTGACTCCCCCACCCAGAAGTCCCCAAATGCCTTTCCTTTGTTGGTACTTTCACCTGTGAGTGAAAAAGAGATTATGTAATAAAATTGACAAGTCCAGTGAGGGAAAGTGGCCTCACAGGGTGATCCGATCATAAATTCCTTGCTGGGCAGGTCATGGTGGGCAGTCACATCCAGGCCTATTAACTTTTTAATAAAAGCTTTACCTTTGCCATGAGCAAGACCTGTCTTTTGTTCTTGTGCATCTAGGTTCACACACCTTTGAAATGTCAGAGTAATCCTCTTTTTCAGACCTCTCAGAGGTGAAGCCACCTTCGAGGGAGCACATAATCTTGTTAACTATCTTGTAATCCAATCCCCACCTTTCTCTCACTTGCATTAACCTTATATTCCCACCTTAATTCCAAATGTGGAAAAGAAACTGCAAGCTGTCATTCTGGGAGGCAATTTCCTCAGTCTGTTGAGATCTTGCTTCCTGGCATATCCTCAGTTTGGCTCAAATAAACTCATACAACTGTGGTGAGCACACAATGAAATATATAAATGATGTAATGTAGAATTGTTCACCTGGAACTTTTGTAATTTTTACCAACCAATGTCATCCCAATAAATTCAATAGTCAATAAAAAATAAAAATAAATTGTCTACAAGTTTGGACATTCTTACATCGATAAACCCAAGTTCTAACCACCCCTTTGAATCACTCATATCTGGTACTCCCATTTGTTATAATACTTGCATAATGCACATCTTAATAAACTCCTACTTGTTTTCCTCATGTTAATGTTTGTAGTTATAAAGCCTTAGTTGAGAACCTAGAAGTGTATGTCAAAAGGTAAACTCTACACACTGAGTGAAATACAGAAGAAAGATGAGTTTTTGCAAGGGTGTTGACCTGCAAGTTGGGAAACTCCAGGCTACTGGAGCAATGAGTTCCTCGTTACTAGCCGACTAAAGGATTTTTATGGCATAAATATGGAAGTTTTGTTTATTTATTTATTTATTTATTTTTCCCCAGCTGATTGGTTGCCTAGTGGTCTTATTTGGATCAGAGTAATTTTAGTCAGGGGAACAGGAAGTACATAGAAGGCTTGAACAGACTTGGTGTTTGGGGATTGGCTGACTATACGGAGTTTCTGGTTCAGCATTTCTAGGGACATGAAGGTGGTCTATATCGATTTGCTGATATGGCGCCCCTGGCAGGAGCAACTCAAACTCAGACCTAGAAAGTTATTTCAACAGGTTGAAGAAAAAAAGAAAAAGTCCCTCACCCATGGAACCAAAGGAAATAAAATTAATTTCGAAACTATGGTGAACCCAACTTATCACTGTCTTTAGGGAGGAAATTCCACCCCACCCCCAATGGATTCAGATCATCAAAAACCCTTAGTTCATGATAGTAACTGCCTGTTAACTGCCCTGAAGAGGCTTTTGGGGATTGACCAAAGACTGACTACTGGTTGGAGTCCCAGGTCTGCACTTTAACAGATACTTCTGATAGACTTAGCTAGAAGGATTTTGATGTGAGCCAAGGAAAGAGATGTATTCAACAGGCAAACCAGGAAGTGTTTCTCAGGTTCTGGCATTAATCCTTTCCAATAGAGCTCAGGTCTCAAGTGGCTGTGCATTAAGATCCTCTGGGAAGCTTTCTTTCTTTTTTTTTTTAAGATTTATTTTTTAATTGTTTTTGACAGAGAGAGAGAGAGAGAAGGGAAGAGGGTAGGGGGAGAAAAGTCTCCATAGTTGTACGTTATCAGTTTTCCCATATAGTTTCACTCCACAGGTGGGCGCAGGGCAGGAACCAGGCTGGGGACTCCTACATGGGAAGCATATGAGAAGCTCGCCTTGGTGAGAACCGAGCTGGGGGCACACCCCAGTTCAGCATATGGGTCCACATGGGTGGGGGTGGGGGGTCAAGGGGAGGCTGGGACCAGGATATAATCCTCAGACCCCAAGGCTACAAATGAGTGCTCAACCCACTGGGCCATCCAAGCACTCCCTCTGGGAAGCTTTTTTTAAATGACCTCAACCCACCCAAGATGACTAATCTGAACATCCGGAGAGGGGCTCAGTCATTCTAATTTCTGAAAAAATATTCCCCAGGTGATTCTAATATACAACCAACTCTAGGACAACTCTGGCGTCTAGGCTGCCCCTAGAATAAGGATGGAGTATCCTCCTTAAACTTTAAGCATTTTCTCCCATGTGGGCTGATTCAAGCTGTAGGTGTGCTATTAGAAGATAATGCAGCTCTGTAGACTAGAGCATATTGAATAGGCAAGAATTTATTGCTGCAAGGGTAAACGGTGAAATGTTCTTTGTTTAATAATGTGGAGGTAGGTGGCTGCCTCCCCAGCCCTCTCCTTGGAGTGTCTCCTTGAAAACATAATAGCTCCAATAACAGGTCTGACCTTTTGATTCTATAATTCGAGGTCACAAATCTTCTGACCTTTGGAACTGTAAGGCTGTACCCCTGAAATTACTCAGGAGTCTCTCTGGGGGTACAAGAGATTAATACAAGGTCCCTTCATTTGTCTCTAGAGGAGACAAGAGAAGTTTTAGTTGTTCTTTCCTCCATTTCACTGTATCAATTTGCATGAAATTCTGTGCAGATTAGGCATCTCTCATAGGTTGCCTGCATGCATGTACTGTAATAGGCATACACAAAAATAAATTGTGTTCTCTCTGTATCTCCTATATTAGTATAAAGAGGTCTTTTTGTTGGCAGGATTCCCCCACCCTACCCCCAGTGCTCAGGTTGGGAGGTGTAAGTCAAACTAGTGGGTATTAGGGATACCATGGGAGCAAAGGATGAAATGGGGGTCAGAGTTCATGGACTAGACCAAATCCAAGGGCACAGACCTGTTGGGAATGGTCAGCTCTGACTTTCCATCATTTGCTTTGATTTTCTCCCCTTGAGCCCCCATGATCCTTGATGACTAACAGGCTGCAGTCTTTATCTTGTCCCTAATCTCTCGAAACAAGTGGCTCCCTGACCAAGAGGCTGGAAATTCCCCTGTCTTCTTGGTGCTCTTAAGACAAAGTTATATAATAGCATTTGCTGAAACCCAACTCGAGAGGTGTACAAGGAAGAGTAGTAAGTGAAGAGACAGGGCAGGAAATATGGGCTGTGGTCCACATGAGTGGTCAGACTGATGACAGAAATCAGAAGGAATGTGAGCCAAGAAGTAGACTCAGTAGAACCTGTCAACCAGTTAAGGATGAGGAGAAAAAAGACTCAAAACAAGACAATATAAGATTTCAGATGAGGATTAGAGCAGCAAGGTCCCTGAGCTATGAGCTGATGAGGAAGTCAGATGAATGAGAAAGGCACTGGAACTGGGGTCATCAGAAATTAGTTTTAGGCAGAATTAACTCAAGATGGTGGTAGGACATCCAGGGGGAATATATTCTGTAGCAAATAAAACTGTTAGATGTGCTCAGAATTTAAAATTTGAAATTCCCTCCTTTTTTGTTGAAGGGAGGGCTGGAGCTTAGAAGTCAGTGAGGGGACCAAATATGTAAATAGAGAACTGAAACTAAAGTACAGAATCCTGGTCAACACTTAGTATTAAAGACCCAAGGGAGGAAGAGGAGCCAGAAAAGGAATTACAGAGAAAGGTTAGAGAACCAGGGACCCCTGCAGGATTATAATACATTTAAGATGAGTATATTAATTTTCTAAGTCTGCTATAACAAAATGCCATAAACTTGATGACTTGAAACAAGAGAAATTTATTGTTTCATAGTTCTGGGGGCTAGATGTCCATGCTCTTTAGAGAGAGGACCATGCTCTCTCTAAAACAGGGTGTTCAACCTTTTGGTTTCCCTGGGCTACATTGGAAGAATTGTCTTGAGCCACACATAAAATACAGTAACACTAATGATAGCTGATGAGCTAAAAACAAAAACACAAAAATCATGAAAAAAAATCTCATAATGTTTTTAAAAAGTTTATGAATTTGTGTTGGGCCTGAATTCAAAGCCATGCTAGGACCCAAGTGGCCCGTGGGTGTGGGTTGGACCAGCTTGCTCTAAAACCTGTAGGGGAGAATCCTTTCTTGTCTATTGGTTACCAGCAGTCCTTTACTTGCAGCCATATGACTCCAATTTCTGCCTCCATTGTCACATGGCCATCTTCTCCCTATGTGTCTCTGTCTCTTTTTTAATAAGGACACCAGTCATACTGGATTAGGGCCCAACCTAATGATCTCATCTTAACCTTATTAGGTCTGTCAGGACCCTATTTCTAAATAAAGTCATATTCACAGGTACTGGGGGTTAGGATTTCACATAGCTTTTGGGGGTACACAGTTAAACCCATAACAATTAGCAATCTCAAAGAATAAGAACAAGTGATTGGTATTATATGCTTTTCAGGAGGCTGGGACTGCGGAGGATGGTTTGTAAGAGCTGATGAGTAGATGTTTTAATAAACATTGGTGGTGATGAAAGCCAGCTTTCAAGAGCTGAACAGTGAAGTAAAAGAGGCAGCGAGGATGGCTTACAAATTGGAATGTGCCCGGTGAAAGTACTGGCATGGGATTGGCATCAGTCTTCACTTCTGGTGCCACTGTGGCCCTGACAACAGCAGCTTCCTTAGCTGGATCCCTCCCACATTGCTCTGTCATCTTCCTGATAAAAAGTCTGTGCACTCTGGGGGCCACCCACTAACATCCCATTTCCTGTTTGAAGGATGCCCTGGCTCATCTGCAGGGCAGAGAGAATGGATATGCCAGTGAATGATGCTCCCAGGGACCTAGCCACCTCCCTTTTCCAGGAAGGCTTTTTGGTGACTTACTACTCTGGTGTTCCCAAACAAAGTAGAAGGATTTTCCTAAGATCATTAAATTACATTATTAACTTTTACACATGAGAACTATGTAACTAAGGGTATACACTTTTAAGCAGTAGAGCAATTTAGCAAAAAATTCCTATAGTATCTACAAGGGAAGCTGATCAGATGTACAAGCCTAAGCAAAGATGTTTAAGAGGAGACCCAGGACGCAGACCAGGAATATGTAAAATACGACATACTGGCAGACTCACTCATGCCCGAGCATTTAGACAGCAGCAGAATCCAGGCACGTAAGCCAGAGCTAGTACCGACGGGCTTGGTACAGATTTCTCTCCAGAAAGGGCTTCCTCTAACGTTTCAGGGTGACTTACAAAGTTCTATCCCAGGATGGTCTGTCTTCTACCCTGGTTTCCCTCCTCTGTGACCTAATTTGTAATACATTTTTCTTATTCGGCTGATACACTGGCCCCAAAATATGTGCTCATTCTCTTCACACAACATAAATGTGTGTTAACAAGGAAGACCTATATGGTAGATGCAGAAGACTCAAAAGTGAAGAGCTTTAAGCTGGATTACACCTGCAGACCTCTAGGTACTGAAGGGCTGCATGATGAGCCACTGTGGCATAAACATTATGAGCTGAAGGCATTTGAGTTCCTGAAATCCCTTATCTGCCTAAAAGCAGAGCCTCCTGAAAGAAATCAATTGTCATAAATCTCCCCAGAGCAAGTCTAATCTTCTCTTCTTGGAGAGAAGTTGGCACCACACCCAAAAAGATATTGCTCCAAAATTATCATATCTTCCATATATTCTCCTAAGGGCTCATTTATCTTTTCAAAAACCTTATTTTTCTGTAAGGGCTCTTTATCCCACCCCACCCCCAGCAAGTGATTTGTTCTCCCAAAAGTGCTCCTCCACCTTCCTGCAGCCCGTATAAAGATGACACTTAAGCCCCAAACTAACAGCTTCCTGGAGTCACATTTCTCTGAAAACTCCCATGCAAATGTGTGTAATTAAATTTCGTTTTTTCTCCTGATAATCTCTTTTGTTAGACTAATTTTCATGCCCTGGAGCACTAAACCTAACAAGGCAGAGTATTTACATATTTGCATCTCGGATCATAATAAAAGAGGGTTGCTCTTGGCCCAAGTAACTCCAGAGGCAGAGTTATATCAATTTAGTGAAAAGTTCAGGAGCTGATCCTCAGAGTTAATCAGCTTTTCCCCAGATGAAAAGGACATATTATTACCACCACTCTTCCCCAAGACTTTTAGACCCTCCAATCTTAAAGTAATTGTATGTGATGTTTCATCAGCCATCTTGGTTAACAAGACAATGCTAAGCTGAATCAAGACCCTCCAAAAATACCCAGGTCCTAATCCCTGGAACCATAAATGTTACTTTATATAGCAAAAGATTCTTTGCAGATGTAATTAAATTAAGAGTGTTGAGGCGGGGAGAATATCTGGATTATCCATGTGGGCATTGAATGTAATTAAGGTGACCAGATTTTAACATTGGTAAAGCGGGACACCATTGACCAGGGCGGGGGGGTGGGGGTGGGGGTGGGGGGATGGGGAGGGGATTCTTGATTAAAAATTTGGTCTATCTCCTGCCGTTCCCTAGCTTGTCGTGCATTCTTTCCAAAAATTGGGACTTTTTTAAAACGCCGCGGGACGCGGAACAAATTGTTAAAAATCAGGACTGTCCCACCAAAAGCAGGACGTCTGGTCACCCTAAATGTAATGTGTCTTTATAAGAGGGAGGCAGAGGGAGATTTGAGAGATGAGGTGAGGATAACAGCAGAGATTGGAGTGATTGTAGCATCTGAAAGAAAGAGGCGGGGGAAGCCGGGATGGCTCAGTGGGCTAAGCACTCACTTTGCAGCCCCAGGGACTGAGGATTGAGTCCCAGCCCCGGCCCGTGCGGGCCCATATGCTGAGCTGGGGAGTGCCCCCAGTTCAGTTCTCACCGGGGTGAGACCCCTGCCCAGTTCCTGCCCTGTGCAGCCCCGCCCACCTGTGGAATGAAACTATGTGGAAAAACCGATGATGTGCAACTATGGAGACTGTTCTGGGCCCTCCCCTTTCTCTCTGTCTCTGTCTCTGTCTCTGTCTCTGTGTGTGTCTCTCTCTCTGTCAAAAACAATTTAAAAAAAAAAAGGCAAGAAATAAATTCTCTCCTGGAGCCTCTATGTATGTAACCAGCCGTGCCAACATCTTGATTTTAGTTCCTTAAGACTCGTTTCAGATTTCTGACCTCAAGAACTATAAAAGAAGAAATTTGTGTTGGTTTAAGCCACTCAATTTGTGGTAACTTATTACAGTAGCAAAATAAGAAGCTGATCAGCAAATCAGCCTCATATTTGAAGGTGCCCAAAGTCACCCTGAATGCAACTCAGGCTCTCCTTACGTGTGATCACTTGACCATGCTGATTTTGGTTAAATGCCCCAGTGTCTGTTGCTTTCATTTTTGCCCCCCTGGAGTCTTCCCTTTCTCCTTCTTGTTTCTCTCTTGTCCCACTTACCCTTTACCTCTTTGTATGCAAGAGGAAAGAAAATCTGTGTCCCCTTTACTAGAGAATAAGTAGAGGGATGAGGACAAGAGAGAAGCAGAGTAAGTTCCCTTCGGGATGCTATGAACCCCGAGAGGATATGATTGGTAATTAAGGAAAACTGGGACAGAAACCCAAGTTGCTGGCCTCACACCTTGGGTTTGACCTCACACCTGATCACGCTTTCTCATCCCTTCGTACGCTGCGCCCACCTTCTGCTGAACCTGATTATTTCAGGATCTTCCCTTCCTCCACACAGTCCCTTCCACAGGAAGCCTGACTTTCCACCTCCACTGCCACAGTGCGGTTCTCTGCACCTTGCCCATTTTCCTCTGAATGGAAGGAGTCTTGGAAAAAGGAAAACAAACAGAGGTACAAACTTGGGATTTGTTTTTGATAACTGTGCATGAATTTATGCATATAATATCAAGGGAGGGAAAGAGTCACAAAGAATGATCTTCAAAGTAAATTGTACCATTTTCTTGAGCTCAAATTAATGCATAAACTACAAAGAAATAAATTAACTTGTTTTTCATCCCTTCATCCTTAATTGCCTGGGTATCTAACAGCCAGCAAATGTGGAATGTGGAATTTTAATGTACACGGATCATTTCACGTTATTAAAGAATCTAAAATTTATATGTAAAGGTGAGAGTCTTAGCCATCAGCTCTTTTGCAGCCTTATTTGATCTCAGTTGCCTTTTCCTTGGGGGCTCTGATAGAGGCTAGCTCTCCAGCCTGGAAATACAATGTCAGCTCATGATCTACTCCAGCCACTATCGCTGCCCTCCCAGAGCACACCAATGGGAGCAATTACTTGTACTTCCAAGAAACCATATTTGTCTGAGAAATCTTTACATCACTTTTCTCACTTAAAAACAATGAAAATAAATCCTGAGTAGAGAAGTGACCACTACGTTTTAACCTACAACCCCCACTTTATGTTGCTACACACTTCACTCAGGCATTACCATCACAGGTGCTGTTTCCAGGTTTGTCAAAAGCACACTTGTTTACTAGCCATAATGTTAATGGGAAAAAAAAACCACCCTAGATATGAGACATAGAAACAACCGATCACTGATCTATCTAGCGATTCCATTACTTCAAGAAAGGACTATAAAACGTACTACATAACTTGCTAATGCAAAGTGTTGGCAGTACTTGGTACACACCAAGATGTTAGAAATCTACCTTTGAACTAGTCCTCTCCCACCCTAGCATCTACATCTCTTCTAAAAAATGTACATTATTTATTAATAACACAGTAAGCTGAGTAAGCTTACCAAATCTAATTTAAATAAAGCAGAAGATAAATGAGCTATGTCCTTGGATTTTATGCCATGCTGAATAAATAGCCATGTATAAACCTTCATGAATAGAGTTAAAAATAAGAATGAATACACATGCCCCGAAAAGAATCATGGTTGTCCTTGACAGTCATCCCAGAAGAATAAGAGCACACATCTAATCTCAAGACTCACCTGTTTTCAATAATTCATCTCAGTAACTTCTATCAATCATCTACCATGTACAAGTGTCTAGGCTTGTCATGTCAGTGGACATAAAGATGAATAACACGTGGTACCTGCACCAGAAGAACTTACTCATTTCTTAAAGCATTGACACCTTTTTAGTACCCAATTGTATTTTCTATTCCCAACAAGACTTGCATTAGATAGAATCCATGCATGTCCAGCCTCATGTGGCACGCATTAAATCTATACTGAGAACACTGGTAGTAAAATAAAGGAGGAGAAAAATATTAACAGTTTTTCCTAGAAAATCAGTTTGTTTTGATTGCAATCTGTTTTCTCAGGTCAATTTTTCCCCAGAAAAATTCTTAGATGAGTTCTCAAATATTTATTCTCATTATAATTTTTCTTCTGATTTTCTCTAAGAGTGATAGGAAAAACCTTGTGCTTTATTACACGTAAGCAAGGGAATCTAGCTGCCTTTTCCTCAGTAAAACACGAAAACAGTAAGATAAGTCCATTGAAAGAATCATGTCTTATGCAATTTGCAAAATTCTGGATAGGTAATGCTCAGAGACAACCAATGAACTCTAAGATCTAGTGTTTGAATTAGAATCAGCAGTGTGAGATAAAGAATTTTTTTACCCATATCAGGAAAGCTAGGATCAGAACAAGCAGCAAATGAAGTCCTTTACCAGGCTCAGGTAACTGGTCAGCCTAGTCATTGTCATATAAGACAATACTCTAGAGTTTGGACTAGCTTGGAGGCTACATAAATCCCAGCAAAGTTGTTGATGTGTAGGGGAGGAAATAATTTCCCTTCTATTTTTCTTCATTCTCAGCTGGGGTTCCTATAACAAAAGACAGATTAACAAGAGAAAAACAAACAGAAATTTAATAACATGTATAGCTCATGTATACATAGGAGATAACCAGAGCATGTGAGTAACTCAAAGAGGTGGCTTAGAACTTCAGTTTAAATACCATCATCATCTAAAGACAAAAGCAGAAAGGTGTGGTCATGGGGAGGCCAGTTATGGAAAGGTTCCCAGGAAAAGCATGGCACATAAGGGTGTTTTGTTATTTAGATTTAAATCAATGCCTTCTTTATTCATAAGATTCTCTTGTGACTTAGTGAGTCATCCTCTTACTGATACACAGAGGGAGATATCTCTAAAAATGGAGATTTATTTTATAAATGTACATTTCCTCGAGGAGGACAACTTCTATTATGTTTTCAGAGGTTTTTTATTATTATTATTACTTGGTAATACTAATGGTGACAACTATGAGAAACAATCCTGTTCCAAAAGAAATCCCTCTGCTCATATGCTGTATCAATATGCCTGATGCTGAAATGTGTGATAAATGCTTTGGTGGCTACCAATTTCTTCCAGCCCAGTATGCAAGTCACTTTGCATTGTGGCATTGCTAATTCTCCCATCAACTGGGCAGGCCTTGTGATTATTTTTTGATCAACTAAATTGTTAAAGCTGATACTGTGAGTTCTGGAGTCTAGGCCTCCAAGAGACCTCTAGGAGCCTCCACATTAAAATATATAGATTCTCATTTACTGATAAGCTGAATAAAAAATCATGTACAAGAGTCATATTTCATTGATATTTGTGGGTTATTTCCTCCAAACTCCAATCCTAGTCCTTGGCACTATGTCAAGTCCACAGTGACATGGCATGAGTTCAATTAACAAAGAATAAACGGAATAAAACATGACCAAACAGTTTCTTCTTGAGATAAGCTAAATAAAATACTTCCCAAGCTGATCACTGTATGATTTAATCCTTTCAATGAGGCTCAGAATTTGAATTCTATTACCGGTAGATGGAGGCTACTTCATGCATCTCGTTTGGATATCAACTAGAAGACCAACAGCTCGGTTTGAATTCCAGTCCTCATCATTTGACCAAGATGACAACAGACCCACCTCCTGCCCATGTTTCTTCTACTAAAGACAGAGAATTTTCTCTTTGTTTTATGTTGTTTTGTTTTGAAATTTAACTTGTGTGGTAAAGGTAAACTACATGGAAAAAAATATGAAGGCATGGATAGGATCAGACAGCATTGATTTTGTGACCTGTTGTTTCTCCCACGTTTATATAATATCTTGGCTGGTATGACTTCAAAGATACTCATCATTCTCTGAGGAGAAACACTTTCCTCAACGTACTTCATTTTAGTTCTCTCTCCACTAGACACCTCTTTACTCCACCTTTCCACTTCAGCTGGACAGGGTAGTGAAAAAGCACAGGATTTGCAGATGGTTCCATTCATGCCCCCTGGAATTCTGTCGGCACATCACAGCTAGATGCCCACTTGAACCTTGCACTGTACTTTCCTTTTTCTCACTTCAGGCTCCTCATAAAGCTCTGAAAAGGAAAGAGGTCATCAATAGAAACAGAAAAACCATGACTTCATTATCCTCTTTCTCCAGCCTCTCTCCAGGAACCACAAGGTAGAGGGAACTAAGAGAAATATTATACATGTTGAAGAACAGAGTGAAGACATAAAAGGTAGTCACTATGGTCAGCTGCAAGTTACTGAAATCAAGTAGGTTGAGACACAAGGAAACAATTCTATTTTTGTTCTAACTAGCCTGGGAACTTAAACTTTTTGAACTTTTTAGTCCTTCATCAACATCTGGATATGTAGCTGGACATACACAAGGCCTCCAAGTAAGCCTCTGATTACCTCTGAAGTATTTACATATTCAAACCACCTGATGTTCACCTGAAATCTATTATCCTGACCACTGGACACATAGACCTCCTGGCATCCATCACCCAGACCACCTGACATCTGTAATTGTCCAGAACCACTCACTCCTAGGGCTAAGAATGCAGGATTGATAGGTAATTCTCAAGAACACACTTCTTTAGTGTAAGAACTCTTAACTTTTCTTTCTTCTTTGGAACACTACCAGCCTTTTGCCTAGATGTGTTCCCAGTATGCAAACTCTAAGACCCTTGAATAAATCTTTATCATTTATACCGAGCCAATGCCTCTAGATTCTTTTTGAGTTCATTCGACAATGTCAGAAATTTGGGGTACAATTTTGTGTGTGAATGTGCTGCTTGGGAGCTGCAAGTGACACCAAGAATGGGATGGGAGGGGGAAACAGGGACTGGGGGTATAAAATAGGCCCAGAAGCCTTTGTGCTACACCATTCACATTAACACCTGGGGTTAAGCAATAGAGACAAATTTGTACTTCTATGGAAAACTGTGTATTGTCTAAACTTAGGACTTCTCTCTGAGCTACATGATTGCATGAAAGCTATCTTACAACCCTATGAATTGTATAAGAAACATAATTCTTAGGTATAGACATGCAAATTCTGTCCTATTACTAAAAGTTCCATTGACTTTTCTTTTTTTTTTTTTTCCTCTCCATTGACTTTTCTAATGTAAAAGCTAGGTTGGTATGCTTTTGCACATTCATTTCAACATTTCTGTACTCCATAGGTTGCTGCCATTTTTTATTTTAACATTGCCATTGAACTGGCCATAAGACCTCACCAGTCTGAGTTAAATAAAAATTTTAGCATGTGTTTGCTTTAATATCTATATGAGATTTGTGATTTTACCCTTTTTTGAAATTATGCTTAAAGAGTCCAGAGTAAGAACCTACTTGGATTCTTCCCTGTGACCCAGTCACAAGCTTCTATAATGTGACAAAAGAGAAACCATAGCTTAGAACTAAATAGTCCTACCAGTTCAGGGCACATTAGCATAACAATAGATGTTTCTCTGGAAACCCAGGCTTGGTTTCCTTTCTTCCCAGTGGGCTCCTCAGAGGTGAAACCCTATTATCCCAAGAATGGTGTTTTAATTCACATCTAAGTGACTGGACCACAAGCTAGGTTTGCATCCACTGGAACCTGGGTTCATTTGCAAGTAAATAAAATTTAACTTTTTTTTTCTAAAAGTTCTTAATGTCAGAGACAACAATGAGATACTGTGAAATTTTTATAACTAAAGGGCAAGCTTCGGCTTTGAATGCTAACTAAGGTTCTTTAAAGATAAAAATCAAAATCCTGGCCAGTTTCCTATAGTTTGTAACTCCCAACTCTTTCTTCCCCCCTACATTGGAAAGCATAATATTGTTTGCATGTTCATCAAATGTATTTGCTACCAAAACAACCAAAGCTCTGCCAGGAATCAACCTGTTGTAGCTGCCTGGGAGTTCCTGGGTGTTTTATTTTGCTGAAACTCAGCAACTCAGAGGAGATGATACAAAAGATAGGTAGAGAACCAGGATCTAAAATTAGTGGTTTCAAACTCATTGTTCTTTTTTTTTTCCTATTACAGTCTGACCCCACTACACCCTGACAGTGGCCTTCAAAGTAATGTGTAGAAAGCAATTCCAGAAATGTGTTTTGTTATTTTTATCTTTAACTTAAATTTTTATTTTATTTTTAAATATTTTAATGCATATTTTATAATATAATATAGTAGGTTCTGAGACAGAGATGATTGAGCTTTAAAATGGTTATAAAATGAATTATTATTCTCCAAACATATCCATTAAAGCCCCAACCTCTGATGTAACTGTATTTGGAGATAGGAACTTTAGGGAGGTAATTAGGGTTCAATGAGATCACAGAGGTGGGGCCCTAGTCCCTATAAGAAGAAAAACCAGATATCTCTCTTGTCTCGCTCTCTCTACCCAAGTGCAAGCACAGAGGAAACCACTCTGAGTGCACCTTGATCTTAGACTTCTAGTCTCCAGATGCGTGAGACAATGAATTTCCGTTGTTTAAGCCAGCCAATCTCTGTGGTACTTTATTATAGCCACCATAAAGGACTAGGACTGCTTAATGCTTAATACACAAGTGTGCCATAGGGATTAAGAGGGAGGTCACAGAAGGCTTGATGAAGTGAGATGTGAAATGTGGACACTGAGGCAAGACAGTTGGAGATGGCATCAAATGCTATATTGGCTGGGAAGTCCAAGATCAAGGAGCCAGCGTGGCTGGTTCCTCTTCCTGGTTCAAGTCCAGTGCCTTCTCTCTGAGTCCTCATGTGATGGGAATGACCAGGAATCTCTATGGATCCTCTTTTATAAGGGCCCTAATACCATTCATAAAAGATCTACCCTTGTGACATAAACACCCCACAAAGGTGCCCATCTCCTAGTGCCATCATCTTTGGGGGTTGGGGGGGTTATGATTTCAACTTATGAATTTTGAGGAGACACAAAGGCTTTTCATTGGTCTAATGATTCCCAATAGAATCACTGCAGCAACACATAGAGAATGTCATGTAGAATTGTACACTTGGAACCTATGAAATTTTTACTAACCAATGTCACCCCAATAAATTTAACAAACAGACCAAAAAAAAAAAGAAAGAAAGAAAGAAGAAAAAGAATCACTGTAAACTGGAGAGCAAGTGTCCACAAATGGCCCAGAGAAGCATGCTCAGAGCAACAACTATATTGCTCCAAGATCAGGCAAGGACTGGGCTTCTGGGTGACAAGAACTGTGAGGAGATAGGAGATGACCCTCAGATGCAGTCAGTCCACCTTTAAATCTAGCTTCTCTCCTCTAGCAACCTCACTTTCAAGGATGGTTTGATGTCCATTTTACCAGCACACCGAGCATCAATCTGGGCCTTCTTTCTTGTAGCCCTTCTTGAGCCTAACATTCTTAATGCCTCATCCTTTGGATTCAATTTTTCTTTATTCCCTGACAGATTTTCTAACACTGGTATAAACTATCAGGCCAGAACATGGATGGACCTAGAGACCATCTTATTAAGCGAAATAAGTCAGACTGAAAGAATCAGGAAACATATGACCTCACTTATAGGTGGAATATAAAAGTGAAAGTAACAAAGACACAGAGACCTATGGACACACTCAATAGCTTGGTGATTGCCAGAGGGAGGGGGAGGAGGAGGGAGGGAGAGAGGGAGGGAAGGTGGG